>JAASFO010000886.1:0-11826 GCA_023333815.1 Globisporangium recalcitrans | reverse complement strand
ACCCGAGGACCTGCATGACGTCGGCGAAGTATGGAACTGTGCTTTATGGCTTTAGCGACTCCGACAGCCCGCTCACACCATGCCCCGAGTACGCGGTGCCGAAGAAGAACGGCCGCGCCATTGGTCCAGGAGTCCCAGAAGTCGTGATCTCATCTGCTGCTGCTGGCGCTGGTCGTGCACTCTTGGGTGCAGCGCTTTCTGTTGCGGTGGTCGTGCTCTCATTGTTGTAGGAGTACGAAAGGGATCCACAGATTGATTGGTAAGTGTCAGAGCTGCAGCGCATCCAGAACCATTTGTTTGCATGCTCTGCCAATATACAGAGACGACCCAATCACGCGAGCTGTAGTGAGGTAAAGCGCTCGTGAGGCTCCTTTGTGGGGTAGATGAATCAGCTTACTCTGTGCGTCCCGCCATCGCCGTCTTGCAACTCACCACCACAGGAGCTCATGCACACAGGAGCACAGAAGCGAGCGACAACGACAACACCTCATTCGTTCTCATTTTGGAGGATTCTCAGAATCAGATCCGATGACAAGCGACATACACTCCTGCAAACCTCTATTTGGCGATACTGTCCAAACAAAAGAATGCACACAGCACTTCGAAATCCGTAAATTGCATTCGTAGCCATACACTTGGCTGCATATTGCGGTTCACTGAGCCGCGAACCGCGTCGTTGCTGAACCGTCCTTGCTGGCATCTTTTGGTTGTGTGGAGAGAGAGGGTGAACGATTCATTGGCTGGCTGTTGAGAAGCAGGCTGGTGACTTGAGCACATGTGAAGCGCGAGCATGAGGTGCGTTTCAGTATCTCTTTCTTGCCTGATAACAAAAGTACGTGACGATGCTGGTCGCTTTCCCCCCTGTGCAAGTGTGACAATGGAGGTGGTGTCGATGGACGCGTCCGCGACTGTGTGCTCATGCGGAGCATGTGATCTGTGTCTCATACACGGCAGCACGCGGCCATCACCGCCACCACCACCACCACCTCGACAAGCTTTTTCGTTTGCGGATTGGATGAGCAGCATGACTGACGTGATTTGGTTTGTGTGTGCGTGCGTGTGCTGTTGCGGCATTCCAGTGAAGTTCAACTCGACTGTCTCCTCCTCCCGCCGCAAAAGCCGCAAGGCTCACTTCGGTGCGCACTCGACCCAGCGTCGCGTGTTGATGAGCGCGCCTCTGTCCAAGGACTTGCAGAACAAGTACAATGTAAGTTAGTGGGGTTTGCCTCTCACAGGGCAGCTTACACTTATACTTTCAGCGTGTAAGTCCATGTCAGTGGAGCTCTCTCGATTGAGGAGCTCCGTTCAAACGCTGGCACTTCATGGCATCGTGTGATATGTAAGTGCCGATCTCAAGCTGGACCAGCGCGCATGCCACCGTCTTGTTCGAGACGGCTGTGTGTGTGTTGTGTGTCCGTTCAAGGATCGATGACGCTCGCTTGATCGCTCTCTGTGCCTGGCTCTATTATCCGTGAAGCCAGTGTGATGCTTACTGTGCGGTGTCTCTGTTCATTTGATGTGTAGGTCCGCTCCATCCCAATCCGCAAGGACGATGAAGTGACTGTTGTGCGTGGCACGTACAAGAACCGCGAGGGCCGTGTGACCGCTGTCTACCGTAAGAAGTTCGTGATCCACGTCGCGGGCGTCGTCAAGGAGAAGGCAAACGGCCAGGCCGTGCCAATCGGTCTCGACGCGTCGAAGGTCGTGATCTCCAAGCTCAAGCTTGACAAGGACCGCAAGAAGATCTTGGAGCGCAAGAACCGCGCCACCGGCGACGACGCCAAGGGCAAGTTCACCGAGGCCGATGTCGCCCAGGCCAACGTCGACTAAGTCGCAGGTTATTCGGTCATCATCTTTTAAGTCATCTAAAGAAAGAGGGAATTCCAGTCTATTCACCACACTTGATACTTCACCTCATCGGTTGCTCGTTCATCTATCACTGTGTCTTCATGGTCATCAAGTGAGCTTCTTCATCTCTTGCTGGATCATGTTCTTGAGTGACACGGCCGGCTGGTCCGACACGAGCTCGACAAGCAGGTTGATGAAATCGATCTCGCGCTCCGAATACTCGCGCAGCGACAGCTCCTGCATCTCGAGGCGCCGCAGCAGCTTGTTGACTAGCGGCACCAGCTACGACAGCGACCGCTTGACGGTCGCAAACACTTTCTTCACGCGCAAAACCAGCACCAGTAGGGAGACTGAAGGCGCCATTGCCATCGTTATCACCCGGGTTGTAGACAATGGACTTCGTTGGCGCTGACACTGCCGCCATGTTCCGACTCAGGTGATAAGAGGCAAGCGGGACGATCGTGTCGATTTTGCCTCCAAGGATGTCTCGTTTCCGCTGAGAGAACGACTCCAGCCAGCTCAGGGTCTCCGACTCCATCGGCACAGAGCTAAACGAGCAGTTTCGCTGACTAGTGAGCCCAGAATGCTGCTGGTTCTTCGATACTGACGGGGATGTCAATGGCGAAGACAACCCCGACGACAGTATCGACGATAGGTTTGGTGCCGTAAATGGTGCTGCAGCAGGCGTCGAGAACGATGAAGATGAGAGTAGAGCCGTCGAAATCGACCCATAAGATGCCGAGGTCGATGGTGCCGATGAGGCTAGTCGACTCAGGAGCGACTCTCCAACCGCAATCGCTGCCAACGCTTTTGCTGCTGCATCTTGAGCCGACGCGTTTTGCTTGGACTCTTCATCGTCTGGAGCGTGGTTTTGGCGAAGGAGATCATCTGGTGGCGTCTGGAAGCCCAGCTGGATGAATTCGACTCCGCAGAGCCGCTTGCAGATGCATGCGAACTCCTTCACGTTGGCGACTGCGTTGAGCAGCTGCACACTCTCCCGAAGACTCGTGCGGGAATCGATCACGTTTGCATAGAGAAACGTCTTTGCATTCGCTGTCAGCAGGGGGAGAATGAAGTTCGACAGCACCATCTCCCTGCTCTTGTGCTTGGGGGTTGGAGATCCCGACATGCTACCGCTGGCTGTTGTTGCTCCTGGTCTGGCGACACTAGCCGACGACATCGAGTAGCGTGGCGACATGGGCGACTGTCGGATCTCGTGCAGGATATCAAAGAGCTCCTGCTTCTCCTGGATCGACACGCGGTCCTCCTTGAAGTCCTTGAGATCGATCAGATCCACGAAATGCGTCGTGCTGACCTGTCCGTTGAGGAAAACGCGAACCTGAGAAAGAAATGCGCGTGCTCGGCGTTCTGCTTCATCACGATGCGGTTCGTCTTCGCGGTATGCAGGGTCTTGCACGCGCTACCGAAGCTCTTTGCTTCGAGAGACACGAACGAAAGCGGTGAACTTGGTGCGGCAGAAGAGGAAGAGGATGCAGCTTTCCGACTATTCGAGGATGCTGACGACGGCGATGGAGGCGACATTGCCGGCTTGAGCAGATCGATCACCTGGTTATTGACGATGATCCAGCTGCTAATCCCGATGCGCCAGCCCCGACTCGCCATCGACGAGTGCTGCGAACGCATGGAACTCAATCGAGGAGAGTCGTTGAAAAAGTCGTGCAAGAGCCCTCCAAGCTGACCGTAGAGCTCCAAAACCTCTTTGTCGCTCTTCTGCATCGGAGTCTGGTTCTGCTGCTGCGTGTTGGTGCTGCTGCCAGTGCTCTTCCCAAAGAGCAGGCGGTACTTTTGCGTCGGATGCACTCCCCAGGCGACGATGCTGGTGTTCCAGCCGTCGCACACGTTTCGGAACGCTGGCTGCGTGATCTCGCGATAGAAATCGCCTGCGTGAGACGATGAACTTGACGCGAAGAGCTGGTGGAAGTCCCACTCGGCGCTGGGAACTCCACTCGTACCGCAACTGGTACTTGCACTCGCGCTGCTGCCACCACTCGCATCGCTCTGACCTGTCGAAGTGGTTGCAGCTGCTGATGGGTCCCCAAGTGGCTTGTTGACCACGCGCACGCAGTGGCGCTCCGGAGCGACCTCAAACACCGGGGTCGCGCGGTTCGCGGCCGTGATGAAGCACGACACGTGCACTTGGCTCAGCACCACGGCAGTCGCGGGATTCGGACTCTTCGCGCTGGCGCTCACAGTGGCATTCGGAGCACTCACATTTGCTCTCCCAGGCGTACTCATTTCTCGTCCAGGGCAGCGACCCCAGCGGCGACTGTTCATGCAAAGCGAGCGAATGAGCCGAACAAGATACGTCGAATGCCTCTCCCATCCATCCACACGCATGAACAGCATGGCACACATACCTGAGCGCAGACGATGAGGAATGGAGCCTCGCACAAGTGAGCGCGCTGGTGGGTTCTGGTGAGCTTAACTTAGAGAATATATATATAAAATAAAAACGACGTCCACGCACGAATCTTTGACACTAAACTAACTGCTGTTGTTGCTGGCTTCTGGCTGGATCGCACTCACACATGCTGGCTGCGTGCGCGTGCACCGCACCAAATCCTGCTTGAAGGATGAACTGCTGGGCTGGGCTCTGTCTTCCGACTCGGAAGCACCTTTCATTTCTACCTCGTTGCTAAATACCATTACAGGAGATTTCATCTCACTAGAGTACACACCTTCACCGTCTTCTCTCTCGTCTCTCTCTTCTTGCGTCCGCGCACTTGCCGATCCCGCTGTCACCTCGTTACTCTTGCAGCTCGCAGGTCGCTACTAGCTCGATGGGATCATCGAAAGCTGCATCACACGTGCCCGAACGAGGCAGACCGGATCCGTCGACGTCCATGTCCTGGAAACCGAAATCAGTCGATGCGATCACATCGTTCGAACCCTCCTCCATGATGCAATCTTCGGCCGCGTCTGGTTCGTTCACGTCGCACATGCCGTCCGAGCTCGCCGCCACTTTCTCCACGAGCTCATCGAACAGCCCGTTCTTCCACGATGAGTGCTTGGCCTCCAGGAAGTTGAGCACCCTGTACGCCTTCCAGAAATGCGCATTGTCGAGCTTCCGAATCAGCGCACCATTCACGGACGCACGATACACCTTCTGGATACGTTGAACATCCACCTCGACGTCACGCAAGTCGACACCGTTCTCGACCAAAAACTGGAGCAACACCAGCAGCTCGTGCTCCGAGGGACGATAGTGACCGGAATGGGGATAAATAACCTTAATAATGCCATCGACGATCACCATCATGCCTGCAGTCTGGACGCACTCGCCTCCGACGAAACTGGTGTGGTGGATGCGTGGGATCTTCTTCGTCTCCTTCTGCCCACCGTACAATACACCGTCGCGCAGCACGAAAATCCAGCCGTCCTCGCCCGTCTCCACGATCTCTTGAGACGCATCGTGGATGATGACTCCGCCTCGCACCGACAATGCAAATTTCTGTCTTTCCGCAACGGTGTCGCAGTAGAGCACCGTTTCTCGCTCCAGCTTTGTTCTTGGGACGCCTTCAACTTCGACAGACTCGTCGTCCAGCCACTCCCAGAAGCTCGGCTTCGCTGCTTGACGCTTCCACTCCTTGTAATACGCTCTCAAATTCGCACCATATCTGTACGAAAGAAGAGAACGACACCGTCAGCGAGAGACAATGACACACACACACACAATCAATAAACAACAGCGCACTCACCGATGCTTTCGGTCGCAGACTTCTAACCAGCTCTTCTTGTCGACGACCGAGATGTTCCCTGCGCTGTAGCCCTTCACCAACTTCGGAGAGTACTTCTTCGCGAGCTTGACGATCTCGTGCATGTTCTGGTACGTGGTTCTTCGCTGAGCTCGCATGGTCTCCGCGGTCATTTCACTGGGTTCTCTCGACAGGTCTTGGACAAAGCTGTTCTTGTGTTATCCGACTCCGCAAAGCACTTGGAATTCGCACACTCGGCAAGAAGTCTTCGTCTTCACTGTGTCGCGCAGTCTTTCAGTAGCTTGTGCAAACTACTTACTGAACCGAATTCGCTTGGTGGCTTGCTCGCTTGCTGGATGTGCTTGGGGCTTCTCGCTTGCTTGGGCTGATGACGTGTTCGCTGTTGCTCGCGATGATGATCGCAAAACGACGTCAATCAGAGAAGCAGAACAAGCACAAGGTGTGGTGGCAAAATGAAAAGGCAAGACGCGCTTGACAAATTTTCAGCACACACGTAGCTGCTGTGGTTTTCTTTTCGTGATGCTCTATTTTGTGTGTTCAACCTCACAATACAACAACTCCTTCTTGCTCCGTGGGCTTGTCAAGCACGCCACCGTCGCGGAAGAGGAAGCGCGATGCAGCGAGCAAACCGCAAAGCGCAGCAAGTCTGGATGGACCCAGCAAAAAGCAGTGCCACCGACCAATCAAATGTGTTCACGAGCAACGTGGGCACAGACAACCTTTGTGGGGTTGCACCGCGCCGTGTCGCTTCGTTTTGAACCCAACTGCCACTTGCTGTTGGAGCGGACAGGTTCAAAAATCGCACGACGCGTTCGCTGATGCGGACAAGCAAGCGCGTCTACGTACTCTTTTCAGTGCGCGAGCGACCTGAGCCTCGTCGCGTCGGGTCGTCGCAGTCTCTCTCTCTCTCACGTGGCGGGTGTGCACAGTCGTGGGAGATTCTCGAACGCTTTCTTCTGGTCCCACTTTCTGCTGCTGCTTCTCTGGAGTCGTGTGTGCAGGAGCGAGAAAATTGGGAAATGACCTGCAAGAAAGCGAGAGCAAGTGTGAGAAAACAAGCCAAAAAAAGGATGCGGCATTTCAGTAGCCAATCAGCGGTCGCAATCGGCGGTTCACCCGCCAACCCTAACCGGCTCTCAACTCGAACCGTGGCGAACCGTCCGACGATGAGTTTGTTTTTCCACACAAACTCAACAGCATGCAAAACCGAACACTTCCTTCCATAAAGCAGGAAAGCCTGCTGCAAGAACAGGAATGATCGACGGCAGGAGGCGACAAGCACATGGCGCGC
Organism: Globisporangium recalcitrans; assembly: GCA_023333815.1. Lineage (NCBI taxonomy): Eukaryota > Oomycota > Peronosporomycetes > Pythiales > Pythiaceae > Globisporangium > Globisporangium recalcitrans. Next base: position 4,950 of record JAASFO010000886.1, on the reverse strand, counting down.
TCGCTTCGTCAGGGCGATCGGAAGCCATTGCGGCAGGTGTGATTGGTGCATAGCGCCTGCTGCTGCTGTTTGACAAAGTCGCGCGTCTGCGACGTGTGGGAGTGAGGCTTGGACACTTGACAGAGGAGACAGAGCAGACAGTTTCGTCTCTGCGAGAGAATCTGCGCGCGATCACTCAAGCCGCTTCGCCGGCGACGCTTTACACCGCGTTCTTCTCCTCTGTGCGCCGTGTTGCACACACACACGCCGCTGCCACCACCGCCGCTCTTCTCACCAAGCAAGCGCTCATTTTCGGCGTGCTTTGCGCTCAAGTGCAAATCGTTTGGGAAGAGCACCTGCACGAAGAATGCGACTCCGACTGTGAGATTCGACGCGAAAAAGCTCATGACGAAGATGTGGAAAAGCGCGCGCGCATAGAGAACAACTGCAGCTGCGAAACTCGCGCGTGCTCAACTTGCAGCTTTCATGCGGAGTGCCTTGAACGAAGAAGCATGTCGATTCGCTTGACCGCGCCATCGCGCTGGAAACACACTTCGATTGCGCTCACCACCACCACCACTGCAACAACAGCAGCGCGCGTGAGACTGCCTGCAGCACACACACACACTGCTGCTTCGCGCTTATGCAGTAGTGCACAAGCGTCCGTTGCGAAATTCCTTCGCGCCGCCAGCATCGCGCATGCGCTGCCTGCCACCCCTCTCTTGTCGTCAAGCAAGCATCATGAGCAAGCGCCTGTCGACCTGAAATTCCTGGAGTGTTTGATGGGTCAGCTCGATTTCTTGACTTGGCGATTGTATGCTGGCGAGGCACCACGAGCGCGACCTGAGAAGTTGTGGCACGAGCCAGGTTGGAGCTGTTTGCGGCACCTCTCCTGCCACCGGATGTCGATCTTGAGGTGGAGGAGTTGCTGTTTCCAGTCAGACAGTCCTGTCACTGTCCGCAGTTGCTCCTCCTGTGATTTGCGCATCTCCCTTCCTCATTTGAGGACGTGGCGCAAGTTCAACGGAGAATGCGGACGATGACGCGCTGTGTATCAACGAAGTGACGGCGGACAGGTGCGGCGTGTCCGTTCGGAGGTGGATCCTGCGCTGTGAGCAAGGCTTCGTGCGTCGTGCGGTGCAGCGAGGAGGCAGGTGCATGTGCAGGAATCGTCTCTATCTACAGTACTGCATTTCGTCCTGCTTTGCGTGGGAACATCTCCATGTATCCATCTCGCTGATTGGCACACTGGAGAGAATGAAGGTGGCGTGCAGGATCCAGTGGTCGCATGGCGACGACACGTGGCAGGTTTCGCTGGGACGCTCTCAGCATTGGAGCGGCGGAATGCGTGCTGAGAGGTACGTCAGTTCCGTTGTGGATATGTGTCGCTCTGTGCTATTTTTGGAGTCGCGCGCGGTTTCTTTTCACAGCATGGCGAGCCAAAAATAGCTCGGCTGCATGTCGCTGGTGATAGACGATCGAGTGCGCCACTCAGTGAATGCTCAAGCGCGAGTGGGAGCAAGCGCGGCGTGGCGGTAAAGGCTCGGGAACAGGCTGAGGCATGTCCAGGTCAACACGGCCACCCGCCACGATGTCCTACGAGCACCCGCTCCTATGGGAGCTCGCCCAGGGCTCGACCATCGACCGGACGGTCAGAGTCAGCGGCGACGCGCACAAGATCTACGCGCAGCAGGAGCAGATTCTCCCCACGCTCCACCATGAGCGCACGATCGGTCCCGTGGGTACCGCGCACCTGCGCGACGTCGGGCGGCGCGTACTCATTTTGCGAGAGAACGCCAAGAAACCCGACAAGATGCAGCAGAGAATGCTCGAGAAGAACGCGCCAAAGCGCGTGATCCCCAGTCGGTTCAAGGAGGAAGGCGAAGATGACGATGGCATGGACGATCTGGACGGCGATGATATGGCAGTGGAGAATCCCACTATCCTGGACGGACGGATCGTGCGTGGCTCTCAATACAGCAGCGGCGGTTGCTTGGTTTGTCGAACTACTACTCTAACGATGCTCATCTGTGTTCTGTGTACCTGGGCGACATGGTAGGCAATGATGCTGTTGGATCAAGAATGGGACACGCGCACGTGGAACAAGACAAAGATCCACGGCGCGGTCGAGACGCTCTACAGTGAGATCGAGCACTCGGACGACGAGAAGCGGCGCGAACTGGCGACCGCGATGCTCGTTCGCTTGCTGGAGACCCGCGAAGGTGTGCTTCTGTTTGCTGTGACAATTCTGTACCAGACCATGCAAGCGATCGCATGACTGACGGGGTCTCTCATTTATTCTGTGCTTCGTAGATGCGGTGGACTTTGTGGAAACCACCATCCCAGTGCTCATGAACAAAGCTTTCCGGAACCTGCCGAAGCTCACAAACCGAGCCAAGATCTTCCGCGTTGCGAGACTACTCGCTGCGCTCTCGCAGTGGTTCACGCCAATTCTATCGAGCGAGAATGCTGTACGTAGGAGAAGCCGAGTCGTTTGGCATTTGTCGTGTTTGTGCGTATGTATGATGAGCACTCATCGCTCGTATGAAACGATCTCTTCGATTGCGAGTGCAGGCTGGGAAAAGCATTCGCTGTCTGCTGCGTGAAACGGAGATTTGCGCGCGCATCGTGCAGCACCACTGGCGCGGCGTGACCTTTGAGCGTGGTCTGCTCAAAAAGGAGTACGACCCAAGCATCTGTGCTCGACTGCGTGCGATGCACCTGGTGAAGCACCTCGAGCTGCGCCACCAGTTCAAAGTGCTTCGAGAAGCAATCGGCTCGAACGGACTACCGACCAGCGTCGTCGAGTCCTACGTCACGGTGCTTTACCATTTGGCCAGCAGCAAAAGTGTTTCCTCCTCCTCTGAGGAAGAAGAAGAACGAAGAAACAGCGACAAATCGAAGAATGCGAGGATTGCCGACCAGAAGAAAGTGGTTGGCTCGGGGGCACTCGTGTTCCTCACGTCGCTGATCGCAAAGTCTCAAAAGCGAGAGATCGTCGAGATGGTAAAAGCGATTGTGCTGGAGATTGCATTATGTCAGGGCGAAGACAAGATTGTGGACATCCTCGTCTGCAATGTGGTGCACCGAGTCGTGGTCGAAGTCGAGCATTTGATGAACCAGCGGACCGAGTCAACGAATCCGTCGCTGATGAGCTCCATCAACCTCATCCACGTGCTCTCTGAAGTCGCTCTGTCTTCAAAGCAAAAGTACGAGACTGCATCGCCAAGCAAAATCACAGGCAGTGCGGCGCTCAAGAGATCAGGGTCTGGAAATCTCAGCGGCTCGGAGCACGTTTATCTTCTCAAGAAGCTGGAGACAAGCGCGACGAAGCACCTGATCACGCCGTTCGTCGTGCAGATCCTGTTCAGCGCACTGCAGTACGATTCCGCGAATGCCAGTCTGTGCACCAAAGTGCTCAACACGCTACGAGTGCTTGCCAGTTCCTTTGGGTTTCCGCAGATCTTGGAGGCGCTGACTCGCAATGGCGGGCGACACCTCGAGAGCGCCACTTCTCTCTTTGGACATCAGGACCCTTCCGTCGTGTCTGCCGCAGTGTCGCTGTTTTATGAGCTGACAGACCGCCCAGACGCACGCAAAGGACTCACAACTGCTGGTGCGGTCCAGCTCTTTCTGGGGTGGTGTAGCTCCAGTATCGAAAGCACAAAGACACCAATGCTGCACGTGCTGGGACTCATTGGGATTGCGTTGCTTGCGAGGCAAACGAACCGCGCGACGTCGTCTTCCAAGCTGCTCGCATCGCTGCAGACACTGGCGGATCGTCTGGACGCGCTCTACAGCATTCTGTTGGATCTCGTTTCAGATAACAGCGTCGACAAGTCGGCATGCTACCTGTTTTCTGCGAATGCGCTGCCGAGCTTGCTGTTCTTCCTCATCCGAGTGAAGCCGAGCTGCATGGACTCGCCCTTCCAGACCACCAAGCAGCGCAACGTCAGCTGCATTGTGTTGGGGCGGATCTGCAAAGTGCCCGACGTTGCTCAGTTTTGCTTCTCAGAGGATCTCGTGAACCACTTGGCGCTCTCGGTTCAGTGCAATCGGCTGGACGAGATCGAGCACTTGGTGGTTCGCATGGCGTCTCCTCACGAGCGCTTTATCCACAAAATGGGATCGAAAGAGGCGTGCAAGGCGTTGAGCCGCCTCAGTCGATGTCCGAGTACGAGCGTCAACGCGAAGTTCGAGCCGTCGATCACATCCGCGAATGTGCCTGAGCTCCCGCAGGCGCTGATCTGTGATGTGATGTTTCGCCTCCATGCACTGGAAGATCTGCTCGCGAGCATCAAGAGTCCAAGCGACAGCGCAGAGTTTGTCGACCTGGAGCTCGATCTCGCTCTTGCTGCAGTCGAGCTCGCGGGCTACTTGCGACCATTACCGTTTGGCGAAGCTTCGCGAACCAAGTTCCTCAAATCGTATGGTTTTCCCCATCCAAACGTGCAGGGCAAATACGCGACCGAGAAGCTACTGTCGCTTGTGGAGCTCGTGGCGCCAGCCATTTTGCACGTTTTACGCGAGACGAGCGCGCTTCCAGCTTGTGAGCACCTGCTGCACGGCGCTGAGTCGACTCGCGTGCACGAATGCAGCGTGCAGTCTGCTTCTCACTCAGGGCTGCCTCCACATCGCGCTCATCCACTTGCTGGAGGTTTCGTTCGATCACGGTACCATTCGCCAACAGCAGCACCAAACAAGCTGTGCGCACGACTCTTCTGTCGACGACCACGGTCTCCTCGACGCCCCAGCCTCGCTGTTCACACTGGTCGGCAAGCTCTGCGCTGTCGCAGAGGGGCGAACAGCAGTGGTGCGAGCGCAGGTTCTGCCTCGGCTCCTGAAAAGGCTCCAACTCCGGGATGGCGACCATAAGAAAACTGTCGACGAGGACTGCAAGGGTGAGATCGCTGTCGTGATCCAGCAGCTCGCGATGGCGAACGCGATCGAAGGCAACACGAGCGAGCTCTT
>JAASFO010000885.1:0-11827 GCA_023333815.1 Globisporangium recalcitrans | reverse complement strand
GCATTGAGTATACTATACAAACTGACAGACAAATCCATGTAGTCCACACTAACCATGTTTATATTTAGACCTAATGGAAAGCTTTCGTTCGAAAACCCCGAATATTACACAAGGTTCACTTTAATAGAGAAATCCGAGCGAAAGCGGCACATCACTAACCGTTGAGCACATCATGGTTCAGTTATATAGCAAAGTCCGAGCCAAATTGGCACATCATGGTTCAGCTGAAAGAGGTGAACCAAAATGACTTGAAGTTTGTATCATGATGTGCGTGTTTAGAGGCATCAAAAACATCCAACAAATCAAGCACCAACAACAGCGACACTCACAATTTACATCAGATTTATTTATCAAAGCGAATCTCTCTGCGCAGCCTCAACTCCTGCAGCGGTAGACTTCGTCGCCTCACACTCTCACTCTCTACTTAAACCAAGAGCGGGTAGATGTTGGCGCTGTAGACTGGGTCGTGGATGCACTTCACGTTCGTGTTCAGTGGCTCGTAGTCGAACAGCCAGCAGTTGTGGCCCACGTTCGGGACAGAGTGCAGGTGGAGGCGCTTAGCCGTGTCGAGGGTCTTCAGTCCGTACAGATCCTGCTTGTACTCAGACGTCTGCTTCATGTCCATAACCGTGAGCTGAGAAAACTTGGTCTCCAACTCGTTGATCGAAGCCACTTCGGTGTACTTGCCCAAGATCGAAATCTGCCACGGCGCCTGGATGTCGTCCTGAGGGGAGGCGAAGAAGTGGGCCGCCTTCAGCTTCAGGAAGTTCGTCTTGCGGCGCAGTTGCTCGCTCTTGCAACTCGCGTCGCTCCCGCACGTCTCCAGGTTGTTCACCTTCGGCAAGAACGTTCCGATCTTGAGCCAGCCGGCGTTCTGACCGGACACTGGTGGCCGGTACGTGTTGACGATCGCATTGGTCTTCTGGAGGTCCTGACGAGTCGACACGAGCTCCGCGAAGTCGCGCTGGACCTTCCCCTTCCACGTGCTCGAGTCGGCCGCGTACTTGGTGAAGTTGAAGTCCTTCGCGTCGATCGCGAATGGACCGAGCGCCTGCAGAAGCACTTGGAGCGGGACCGCATCCGACGCCTGAGGTCCGTAGAAACACCCATTGCCGTCCCCGGCCATGCTGATGAACGAGTGCACCTTGTGGTCGTCCATCTCTTCGATCACGCCGCGAGCCACAGAGCCTCCCTGCGAGTGCGCGAGGAAGTGGTAGCCGTTCGCGTAGCGGGCGTCGGAGCTCACAATCCCACGGATCTGCTTGATCGCGCCTTGGATCTGGTCGGCGATCGACGTCTTCACCGAGCACGCCTTCTCGCAAAAGTCCAGCGCGACGTACGGACGCCCCTCACCAGTCAGGTTGCGCTCGATGGTCGCGCCGTTCGTCTTGTCGCCTGTCGCGCCGTGGAAGAAGATCACAGGCAGCGGCGCAGCAGACGCCGAGTGCGCAGCGCACAGGGAGGCAGCCGCCACGGCGGACACGATGCTTGTAAGTTTCCCGAACATTGGAGGCTTCTTCAGATGCTGCTGCTTGCTGCTCAGGAGTCGAAAAGAGAAATGAAAGCTGGGAGCAGAAAGCTGCTGTGATGCACGAAGCGACTGCCGTCTGTCGGTCTGACTCGCGAGCGGGAGACATGATGGGACGGACGCACGCCTCCCAGCGCGTCTGTGACAGAGATTGCGCTCGCACATCCTGCACTAGTGCATCATGTGTCGAGACGCGACATTCCCAATCGTCAAGGAAACCGGAGCAGAGGCAACAGTGACACCATTGCACAACTAACAACTGGACTCGACAACTATATACACAAGAGACACTCGGCTCTCGTCTGCCTCTCTCATTTGCCGTGTCTGGCAAAGCACGAACGGTTCTGTACACTCTGCACACGAGCAGCACTGATAACTACCACATCCCTGTTCACGTCGTAAACACAAGAGTTCAGCAAAAAGTATCCAATCAAGTCAAATCGCTCTCAAGACTCCAGTGAAGTGTCCCAACTGGCCAAACACGGACGACGACTAAACGTTTCGCAGTTGGATGGCGACAATCGAAGGCGTGACGAAGAGCCCTCCACCGCAATGTTCGCGCGCACGTCGCTCAAGCGCCGCGTGTGGATGGACATGCATCGCATGTACCAAGTCTTCTCATCATGGTACTTTCCGATGGCGTGTTCTGGTGCTGAAAGTCACCGCGAGTGCCTCCTCGCTTTTCGGAGTTGACGACCTCGCAGCGACTCTTGCCGTTCCTCCTCGCGTGTCCGGACTGTAGGATGTGTGAGAGGAGCTCTGCAAAAGCGGTGCGATCGCTCTGTCACACCAGGAGCATAATCAAATCAAGCGGTGTAGATTTGCTGGAGGGAGTGTGAGGTGGGCGGATCAAGCATCTGTGGTGCTGACTGAATAGCAGCGGTTGGGTGGCGGGTTCCAATTTGAAATTGGCACAGCATTCGCGCAAACCGACACCGCGTGCTCTCTCGTGGATACTCCTTGCCTGTGGACACTTTGCGAGGAATCCGAGCCAAATGGGTTTGGATCCAGTGACACTTCTTGTGTAGGCATGTCACGGTGCGGAAAGGGAGGGAAGGTGCATCCAAGCAAGCCACACTTGGTGCAGACGCTGTCGAGACTGAAGACGTCGGGGTCGAGATGACGCCTCCGTCGCCGTGCACAACAGGCAAAGCGGTCACTGATCAGCAGCTCATCTCCGGACTGTGTGCTCCGAAGGGTGGTGGTTCTGCCTCACATTGAGGAGTGAGGAGAGCAGAAGCGAAGGAGAAGTCCGCAGACCGCAGGCGGCAGATGGCTGTGCTGCTGACGCGTGGGCTGTGCGTGCTGCTTGTCAAATCTCCCTAGCGAGGCTGCAAGTGGATCGCACATTGTGAGCTGCTGGGCAGTCTTGGAATCGCGCAAAACACATCAGCTTGCTCGCTTTCAATAAAAGAGCGATCTGCAGTTCGCGCGTAATTACGCATATCATCACTTTCTGCGTGGTCCACACAGCCTATCCTACAGTGTATGCTCTCTGATAGGATGGAAGGTGTTTGGGTTTGTGAGAGAGAGAGAGAGGGAGAACCTGCACGCGTGTCACTCAGTCTTCCTCTTCCCTTCGAACGCAGCAAGAGAAGAAGCCCTGACGCCAGCCCTGACGCCATGGCCACCAAGCAGTCCCCCATGCGCATGGTCGTGATGCTGCCGCTCATGTTCCTCATGGGCAAGGTGGACTTCGAGAACGACGTGATCCTCAACTCGGCGCGCGGCGCGTTCCTGCTGGCGCAGGTGGTGTCGCTGCTGCTCGGGCTCTACATCAAGAAGCAGGTGGAGACCAAGAACGACCAGCGCAAGATCTACGTGCCCGGCGCCAAGTCGCCCTTCGACCCGTCGCCGAACTACGACGAGGTCACCGAGACGACCTACGCCGCGCACGAGCTCGCCAAGGTGAACGAGTTCATCAAGCAGACGTGCATCGGCGCGGGCATCTCGTCGTTCATCCACTTCAAGATGGGTGTGAACCACGTCGTGCTCATCCAGGCGATCATGACGCCCATGAACCTCTACGACAACCAGCTCGTGCAGGCGTACGTCTTCGGCAAGCGCAACGGGCGTCTGTGGGGCGAGCGCCTCGAGGGCGAGACCAACGAAGAGGCGGCTGCCGCGAACGGCATCGTTCCTGAAGCCGCTGCTGACAGCACCGCCGAAGGCGCCAAGACCGGGGCGAAGAAGACCAAGGCGTCGGACCTCTCGCCGTCGGACGCGATCCTCAAGGTGTCTGGCGCCGGCGCGGACGCGGACTTTGACGAGCTCTGGGCTGCGGTCAAGAGCTCGGTCAACGCCAGCACGAAGGAGGACCAGTGGACGGCGCTCATGGTCGCGTGCGGCTCGCCAATCGACACGACCGAGTTCATCGAGAAGGTCATCGAGGCCGGTGCGGACGTGACTGCGGTGGACGGCGACGGCTGGACGGCGCTGCACTGGAGCGCGTACCACGGCCGCCCGGAGGCTGCCGAGACGCTGCTCGACGCGGTGCCAGCGCAGAAGGTCGCCAAATTGCTTGCGGTCAAGGCGCTGGACGGCCGCACTGCGAAGGAAGTCGCCAAGGCTGAGGACAACGCTGACGTCATCGACGTCATCAAGAAGTTCGCGGACCAGGCGGCCACGGCGTCGTCTGGGTCCGAAGTCGAGCCAGAGCTGCGCCAGCGCAAGCCCGTGTCGTCGGTCGAGGACGTGGACTAAGCGACGGACCCTTTAGATGCATGTGGAGCTCTTCGCCAGCTGATCTTCTCGATTGATAGATCGATGCGCCAGGAGCCCATATTACGTGTTTCTTTTCTCCTTGATATTTGTCTATTTCGCAAGAACCACAATGCAATTGGATGCACTTTTGAAAAAGACGGAGCGTGCGTTGATTCACAGGACGTTCATAGGCGTCTGTGCTTTGCACGTTATGATTCTTTGGGTTGGATGGCGACTGCAGAAGTGAATAGGAATTGCAGAAATGAGAGTTGAGCGACGGGATCTCAAAGAGCGCGGCTGGCAGCTCGCTGATCGGGTTCAAGCTCACGTTCAAGCGCATGAGGTTCAGTCTCAACAGCACGTCTGGGACTTTTGGGAACGCGTTTGCTGCGATAATGAGATTCACATCGGCGGACCAGCTCTCGTCCAGGTCCGCAGGCAGATCGTTCAGGTTGCACTGGTAGATGTAGATGAGGCGAAGCGTTGGCGGGAACTCTCGCGACGTGAGACCAGGCGGCAGCGAAGACCCGTTCCCAAATCGTGTCATGTCCGCCATGACGACTGCTAGGTGGTGGAGGCTCGGGTGGTGGTGCTTTGTGCGCGCTGTCTCCGCGGACCACTCCACCAACGTCACGTTGATCACATACAGATCCACCATGTTCGTGAATCTCTGAAGACTCGGCGGCACATGGAGTCCGGGACAGTTTGTGAGCGTCAGGAAACTCAGGAACTCCGGGTCCAGCTCCGCCCAAGTGGTCTCGATCTCCGCGACTGTGCCGACCACGCCTTGACGGCTCTGGCAGTCGACTTCCATGGACGCACACGCCAACTGGGATGTGAGCCAAGGACGCACCTGCACGACACACTCGGCACTTCAGCCATCAAACGCGGCGCTCGAGTGCAGTCCGAGGATGAGGCAGCCCCACCCAACCAGAAAGACATGAGCGCAGATCTCGATCCGCCGGTTCCACGTCACTCGCCTGCTCTCGTTCTTGGATCGTGCCGGGCGGACGATGGCAGTGTTGGGGTCAGCGGCCAGGAACTTGACGTCGTCCAGACAGAGTAGCAGTGTGATCGCAAAGAGCGCGCGGCTGCCAAAGTCGTACCACGACTGGACGAAGAGGAGGCGGAACTCGTTGGTCATGTGCGCGTACCAGGACAGGTCGAACCACTGACTGTTTCCGAAGTTCGTGATCGCCGGGTCGTAGTCGAGCCAGTAGAGCATCGCAAGCGCACTCGGGACTCCGACGCTGGAAGCGAAATCTAGCGCTGCGTCGAAGAGCAGGCACAGGATCAGCTCCAGTCGAGGCTTGGTATGAAACACTCGCTGGATTGCCGGAGTCTACCAGCAGCCGCAGCTGACCACAGCGACAGCCAAACGATTGAGCCACACCCGAGGGACGAAATGGCTGAGCTTGAAGACTTGGATGGACTGGAGAATGGTCTCCGTCACCTCCCGAATGAGGAAGAGCAGCGTGGAGTACTTGCCGCGGACGCCGAAGAAGCCCGCGTACCCGAAGGAGCTCTCCCACGCGGAGCTCGTCTTGCTCTGGATCGTCCCTGCGGCAGAAGTGAGGCTGCCAACGCTCCCCACCTTTGAGTCCTGCTTGGTCAGTCGCTTGTTGGAGCTCAAGTTGTTCAGTGAGCGAGTGATTCGCGCACGAGGAGAAATCGCTTTCCGTTTGGTTCTGTTCTGAAGAGGGTGAGGCCATCTCTCCGCTCAACTGACTCGAGCTGAGTGAGCGACGCGATTCGAACAACCAGGCGTCTGCGGCTCGAGTCGAGACAGCGAGGAGGCAGGTTGTGCACAAATGTAGCCATGTTGAAGTGCTTTTTGGAAATATAATCAGCAAGAAATCCGTGTGCAGGTTACGCCCTGTGATTGGGCGAAACGATCCAGCAGCGAGAGTGAATGTTGGGAGTGAATCCGATGCAGATGAGATTTCTCTTGCGTTTTTCTCACTTTCGGATCGCCTTCGACGACACGCCAGCAGCTCCTCTCGCTCGCGTCACGACTGCCGCCTCCAGCAGCAGCTACTGCTGTGCATACGCTGCAGCGCTCGCACTACTACGATGGGCTTTGTCGGCTGGCCGCTCGGGCTGCTGCTGTCGGCGGTCTCGAGTATCTTTGGGATCCTGGGCAAGCTCTTCCTCAAGCTCGCGCACAACGAGCGCGAACGCGAGGAGGACGAAGAAGAGCGCGCCGGCAAGACGCGCCAGTTCACGACCGACGGCCGCGTCGTCAGCCACTCGTCCAAGGTCTGGTACATGTACTTCTACGCCGGGCTGGCGTCCATGCTCGTGCTCAACCCCGCGCTTGGTGCGGTCGCGTACATGTTTGCGACCCAGTCTCTGCTGGCGCCAATGGCGGGGCTCACAATCGGGTGGAACACGCTCATGGGACCGATCCTGCTACCACACGAGCGTCTCACAACCAACGACTTTGTCGGCGCGCTGCTCATCTTCACTGGCTGCGTGCTCGTCGGCGTCTCGGGGACGCACGACACGCCGCCGATGTCTGTTGAAGAGCTCACGAAGCGCTTCGTGTCGTTCCCGTTCCTGTTGTACGCTGGAGCGCTGCTGCTGGTCACGAGCTTCCTGGTGCATTACGCCAAGGAAGCGCTGCGCTACAACTGGTCTGTCGCAAAGGCGCGAAACGGCACGCCGGGGCGAAGCCGAACGCTGGAGCTCAGCCAGATGTCGCGCGTGTCGCTGAGCGTCCTCTCGGGCGTCATGAGCGGCCAGCTCTTCTTCCTCGCTGCGACCATGAAGATCGTGCACGACGAAGAGACCAAGTCCAAGGCGTTCACGTACCCGATCCTGTACGTGTGCATTTTCGGCGCGATCTCCACCGCGCTCTTCGGACTCTATCTGCTCAACGAGGCGCTCAAAGTCGAGGACGCAGTCGTGGTCATCTACCTCTACGAAGCGAGTTACATCCTGGCAGGGGCGATCTCCGGTCTCTGCTTCTTCCGAGACATGACGCACCTGTCGGCGTGGCACTACGTGGTCTACTCGCTGAGTCTGCTGCTCATCCTGCTGGGGATCTACGTCGTCGCAAAGCGCAACAACCCGCAGGCCGAGGAGGAAGAGAACTTGCTGCCGCTGCTTGCGGCGCCGCCCGTGGACAACTCGTCAGCCGACCGGATCTTCCGCAAGGCGTCGTTCTACGCGGCGCGCAGGTCGTCGTCGCCCACGCGGCTGCTCAAGTTTTTCAAAGAGGACGTGGAGGAGCAGAAGCGCCGCAAGAATGTCCCCGTGCGGTCGTATAGCCTCGCGTAGAGCCCTCGCAGCCGTGTGCTTCCGAGAATGAGGGTAGCATTGCTACTACCATTGATAGCGATGTGATTTGTCGCGTCGCCATACAACTACGTATTAAAAAGAAAATAGATGAGCTCCCGTTGATTTCCTACAGTGACTTGCTCCCCACTCAGTCGTCGTAGGACGGGATCTGGCTGTAGTCGTAGCCCTTCCAGCCCTTGTAGCTGCCGTACAGCTGGTACGACGCGTAGCTCCCAGGGATGAACGCTGCAGCAATACAAAATAGACGCGACACAGAGAGGAGGTCAGTCAAACCAACACCTAACTGACGGTGGGACACCTACCGCTCGTTCTAGCATCACCAATTAGACCAAGAATCAGAAACGAGAGTCCGCGGTGCTCGCCGTCGAGTCCGACGCGCGTGCTCACGAAGATGAGCACCGAGCCGAGCGCGAAGAGACTCACGGCAGCCATGCCCGTGCGCATGGGGAACCGCTTCTTGCGCATACCGTATTCCTGCAAACACGCAGCACGAAGCGCCATTAGGTATATCCAAAGCGCGGGGGAAAGCGGCACAGTGCACTCGGAACGAGATGGAGGCGCCACGTACGGGGACGGTGTAGCGCTGCGCAGGCGCGCCGACGCCGGCACTCACTTTCTCCTGCCGACGTACTTGGCTCTCGCCTGCGCGCACGTCCTTGGCCATTTCTGCAGTGTGATGCTCTTTATGTGCTTGCTGCTTGCTGTGATCTAGATCCTAGTTTGATCTTAGCTGTCCGAGTTGTCAATCGAAAGTGCCTTTTCGTTCGCGCGACCTTCGTGCGACCCTAGTCAGCACGAGCAACATTTGCTCCTCATCCTATTTCAGATTGCAAGGCAAGCAGAGATGGCGTCGTCGCGCGTGTGCGTCGAGTGCGGCGCGGGCGTGCCGCTGCTGGTGCGCGACTACGGCAAGGGCAACGTGCGCCTGGCCATCTGCGGCGCGTGCAACGAGGTGGCGGACAAGTACGTCGAGTACGAGAACGTGCTGCTCTTCCTCGAGGTCATGCTGCTCAAGCCGCAGGTTTACCGCCACATCCTCTACAACCTGCCGTCCCCCATGGAGAACGTACGTGCGCGTTTTATGAGTGAGCTGCACGGGTGATGGATGGCATGCTTATTTTGACATGCTCGTATGTGTGTGTGTGTGTTTATTCTATACATACAGCGCACGATCCTCAAGATGTTTGTGATCCTCGTGATGCTGGACATGAACGTCAAGGCGTACCTGGTGGACCGCAAGGAGGGCGTGTTCTTCCGCTCCGAGTCCATGTACCAGGACACGGACGCCATCTCGGGCTTTCGCATCAGCCAGTTCTCTCTGCACCTCGTGCTGCTGGCGCTGCTGGAGAACGTCGTGTACTTTGCGAGCGTCTTGGGGCTGATCTACTGGGACCCGTTCAATCGCGGCTGGCGACGCAAGCTGCTGCTGGACCAAGAGTCCACATCCGTCTCGTATGCCGATGGCGGCGTGGGCGTCGACGTCCTCACAAAGTACGGCAGCACGCTGTGCATCTCGAGCTTTGGCAAGATGTTTGCGCTGCTGACGGTCATCTGGGAGTACCACTGGACGTTCATCCACATGATCGGCGCCGTGATCTTCTTCTCCAACGTGCTGGGGCTGCAGCTCTTCCTCGCAGACGGCGACCCGTCGGCCACGCGGTCGATCCACGTCGCGGCGCTGGTGGTGGCGGGGCTCGCGATCCGCTTCGCCACGCAGCTGCTGCTCTACGCGCTCGGCAACTCGATCATCTTCTACGTCTTCGCCTAGGACGCGCAAGAAAGAGTGTGGGGGTGAATGAATCCCTCAATGGGACGGCAGGCGATCCCAGTTTGGTAGATAAAGCGAGGGTCACACCCCGAGGGAGTTTCCACCCCGACATGGATGTGTGGCTTGGTAATTTTAGAAATGGTTTGCTGTAATTGCGGGTTTGCCTCTCTCTCTCTTTCGGGGTGAAGAGGTGAGGCTGAGCTCCACGCAAGAAAAGCTTCGACAGCGGAAACGCACGGCACCGTCCACGTGAACGTCGTGGGCGGAAGAGCAACACACGACAAGCAAGCGATGAGCGCGGTGGAGCTCCCTCAAGTGGCGTCCACGCGGTCGTCGTCGTCGTCCAGTCGGGTCGGGAGTGAAGCCTGCGAAGAGGAAGAGCGAGCGACGGATCAAAGAGGCGATGCAGTGGGACCCGTCGAATGCAGCGAGTGCGGGCGATACCGGTTCAGAAGCAGGAGGGAGCGCGAGCCGCAAGCACATGGATCCGCAGATCATGCAGTCGCTCGTCAGCAACTTCCAGAACGGGACGACGCTTGATGAGCTCCACAAGGAGCTGGCGGCGTCGCAGCAGAGCATGGCGCTCTCTCGCCAGGTGTTGCACGAAGCTGCGAAGTCGTTTTTCCAGCCGAGTCGCTGAGCGCTTCTTGGTAAAATGACAGCTGCTGATCCGCGTATGCTACCAAATTCTGATACTGTATAAATGCCACTCCATTTCTTCAAGAGTGAGCCGCATAGTCTCTGGCAAGCTGACGGGCGGAGTCGACGTGCCTCGCAGCACTTTGCATGCGCTCGACCTGTTCTAGCGCTGCGCGACGAACGCCGTCCACAGACGCGTCCAGCTGCTCGATCTCGGCACTCTCTCGCAGCAGCAACAACTGCGACTCGCGTTTCTCTTGCTCCATCACGCGCAGTCTCTCCGCTCGTACGATCGCTTCTGGAGACGTGAGAGCTGATGCTGGAACGGCGTCGTCTCGGTCATCTGCTGTCACTGCCGCGCTCTCTTCCTCCCCGTTGATCTCTCTACGCGGCAGACAATGGCGATATCATGTGCACGCATTCAGTCAGCTCTGCATTGTGACCCGTGTACATCAGCAGCCACATTCAGACGCGCACTCGTCTTCTCGAGCGATGGCGCGCAGCTTCGCCTCCTCTGTCTGTTGCACCAGCTCCACCAGCTTGGCGTCGACGTCGTACTTTTCGCACAGCATTTGAAACGCCACCTAGCACACCAATCATCGCCATCGCACGTCGATTACTACTCAACACGCACGCATGATCGCGCACCAAGGTGGCAAAACGCGCGCATGTGCGACGGTAAAGCACCTCGATTTTCTGCGTCAGACTCAGCAGCGTGTGCGCAGAGAGGCAGCGGACGCCTGGCTCACGGACACGTTCAGCGCCTTCGCGAGCGTCAGCTGCAGACGCCGCGTGCGCGCCGCCGTCGCCATCTCTCTTGCTTCTTGTCTTTCTTGAAGTTGCCATTGCCAAAGTGCAGCCATCACGTTTCACATCCGGATGCGATCCGGATAATTTTATTTCCACCAATCAAAGTCGTACTGAATACTTACAGCGAACCAGCACATTTAGTGAGGAGTTTGCTGCTATTTTATCCAATCAGAGACACGTTTTGACTCGCACGCATTCTTGTGCTTTCTTGTGAAAGAGCTTCCTACAGTCACAAGAAGAGCTCCATCTTCCCCTTCGTTTCTCCGCCACCTGCGTCCGCACTCGCCCACGCTCTCGCAGTCGCCATGTGGTTCTCCAACTACCGCCAGAAGCTGCAGCTGCTGGTCATCGTCTTCTTCATCTTCATCGCGTTCGGCGCGGCGGACGACGCCTGGATGCCCTGGGTACGACTTCCTCGTTCTCTTGCTGCACGCGAGATCTTTTGCTCTGCCTCTGCGCATTCCCTCTCTCTCTCTGAAATACTCACCCCCTCGTCTGCGCGACACACCGACAGGCGACGCTCGTGGTGTTCCTATCCATGATCCTGCTCACGGACCTGCTCTTCCTGGATGCCTCGCAGTTTCAGTACAACCCCGACTACAAGGTGCGTGCGCTGGTTAAGTATGGCGACTGATGAACCAGGACAAATGTCTGTGGAGCTCATGAGCATCCTGTTTAACTCGTGTGCTCTCCTATGTGTGGCTGCATGCAGAACTGGGCACGCGCAATGGATCCAAAGTACTAGACACGGCAGCCTCGCGCTCACGGAGCACAGTTCTTTTTTATATATTCCATTGCGCCTGAGAAGGTCAGACTCTTTCGATGGCGCCAGATTCCCTCCAACGTCCTAAATGGAGCTGCCTTTGTCTTCGATTCGCTTTGTTCAGCTGAAAGGTTTGTTTATGCCAGCAGCAGCTCATTCTCCATTCTCGACACAGCCCCGCAGCAAGATCGCAGAACAACTCTGGATCCTGCGAGTCTTCATGCTCTTCGGCGTCTACTTCAGGGCGATGGGATTGCTATCCAAGTCTGGTCGTCACAGATAACACCAGCCAGCGCACGTGTAGACTAGCGGG
>JAASFO010000884.1:0-11839 GCA_023333815.1 Globisporangium recalcitrans | reverse complement strand
CCATTGCTGTGTAAAAGGAAAGAGAGGAGAGAGATCTCGAGGAAGGTAGGGTTCGATACATCAAGGACTATCAGTAGAAGTAGCAGACCAACTTCTCGACACTGGGAGTACTGTAGATGCAACCGAGGGACACCTTCAACGTGCGCTCATTTGAGCATCTTCATCACTTCGTCGGCGATGGCGAGTGACGATGTGAGCCCAGGCGACTCGAAGCCGCACAGATGCACGAGTCCTGGAATCCCGTGCTTCGACTCGTCCTGCACAAACAATAGAAATACAGATGCAGTTCAGACGATTGTGCAGCTGGAGAGGCAGCTGGAAGCAGTCGAAGTATGGGCACAGCAGCAAATCCAAACGCACCACGAAGTAGAAATCCTCATACATCGAACCCCGCAGGTTGATCTTGGGTCGGATGCCGCAGTAGTCGGGGATGAGCTCGTCTTCCGAGATCTGTGGCCAGTACGAGCGGATCCGCTCAGCAAACACCCTGGCTTTCGATGCGTCAGGCTTTGAAAGAGGGTTGGAGAACACCGTCAGTGAGGCTCAGTCTGCTACAGTATGAAGCGCATGAGAGTTCAAACAGACTACAACGCACCACGTAGTCGATTTCTTTGACCCACTCGACGTCCGGTCCAAAGCGGACGTTGCCTTCCATGTCGACCGTCGAGTGCACCCCAAGACCACCGAGCTCTGGGATCGGATACACGAGCCCTCTACAGGCATCACACCATCGTGCAATCAATAGCAGAGACTCAGTCCAAGTTGTAATGACGCGAGGCTGGATCACAAGCCACCTTGCTCCTCACCTGAACGGCTTCAAGCTCTCGCGCAGCTTGAAATACGTCCCTTTCGCGAACAACTGCGGGACACTCGGCACCAGATCTCCACTCAGCTGCTGTGGAGAACTTGCCCCCTCGATGCGCACAATCTTGTCGAGCAGGAGCGGCGCGAAGATGCCCGTCGCATTCACAAAGTAGTCGCACTCGACCTCGTGCTGCTCGCCGTCCTGGGTCGCGCGGATCACAAACGTCTTGACTTTCTCGTTGAACACTCCGCCTTCGACTGTCGTTGAGAGCGCCACTACCGCGCCGTGCGCTTCCGCATCGCCCTGGACTGCGAGCATGAGCGAGTGCGAGTCCACGATCCCAGTTGATGGAGAGTAGAGTGCCTAGATAGGTATTCGTTCACACACCTCAGGTAAGTCCCCCGGTGAAATGCTACTCAGAAGAACTCGACTATGTGGTTACCTCATGACACTGTACATGGGGCTCAATCTCCTTGGCCTGGCTCTGCGAGAGCCACTTGAGGTCCGTCACGCCATTGCCAGTAGCCTTCTGCGCAATGGCTCGTAGCTGCTGGGTCTGAGTATCGGAAGACGCGACGACGAGCTTGCCGCATTTGCGGAACGGGACGGTGTACTCGTCGCAGAACGCGTAGAGCATCTCTCGCCCCTGGACGCACAGACGCGCCTTCCAGCTGTCCTTGGCATAGTAGATCCCCGCTGAGTAGAGTAGAGTATCAAAGAGCAGAGTAGGAAGGACCAGAGTGGTTGATTGGCACTGAGCATCAAAATGTCAACGCAAGAGAGCATTTAAGTGTCAGATGGAAGGAAGGGGGAGAAACGCGCCACGCACCGTGCACCACTTCGCTGTTGCGCGCGCTCGTCTCCATGCCCACGCGCGCGTTCTTCTCGAGCAGCAGCACCTGCAGCCCCGCGCGCGCCGCTGCTCGAGCGACGCTGAGCCCCACGACGCCGCCGCCTGCCACCACGAGCGTCTTCGGCGACGTCATTGTGTGCGATGTTGGTCTGAGTTGATTTGTGAGGTGGTATCAGCTCAAGCAAGAGTGCTCTGCTAATAGGTTCTTGTAACATACAGGTGCTGGGTGACACTTGCTTGCACATATGTAATGAGATTCGAGTATACTGCACATGAATTTAAAAAGGGGTTTTATGTGTTTGGCACGGTGCCTGCTTCTGTTGATTGGCACACAAATTCCATAATTGGCAAAGAAGCAACAGCGCAATGGCGACAACGATGATGATGATGCGGCTCCGCAGCGCGCGTCTCAATGCATTGCAGCGCACTACCAGTCGCCACGTCCACAGCAGAGGTGCTGCGCTTGCATCCGCTACCTCTCGGGCTCCAGTCTCCTGCTCAGCAGAGCAGCAGCAGCAGCAGCCGTCCCAAGTCTACAGCACACTTGTGGCGCATGGCCAGTTGACGCACGACCGCGCGCAGGCGCACGTGCTGAGCAAGCACCTGGACAAGCTGCACCGACAGCTTGACGGGTACTCGCTGCCAGTGCTAGAGCTCGACGACGTCAAAGCCGCGGAGCCAGCAGCAAAGTCGTCAGAGACTCAAGATGGGACTGGGGACGATGAGGAACCACCGAAGCGCGTGCTGGTGCCGAGAGGTTTGTACCTGCACGGCAGCGTGGGCACGGGCAAGTCGATGCTCATGGACCTCTTCTTCGCAAACGTCACTACTAGTCAGAAGCGCCGCGTGCACTTCAACAAGTTCATGCTCGAGGTGCACGAGCGCATCCAGAAGCACAAGCAGCAGCAGCTCGCGGCGTTCGGCAGGCAGCGCAACATCGATCTGGACCCGAGCAAGGACGTGATCACGCTCGTGGCCGAGCAGATCGCGAGCGAGTCGCACGTGCTCTGCTTCGACGAGTTTCAGGTCACGGACATCGCGGACGCGCTCATCATGCGCAAGCTCTTCGGCGTCTTCTTCAGCCGCGGCGTCGTCATGGTCGCGACCTCCAACACCCCGCCCCAGGTACGCAAGTCCTATTATACCGCACTGTCACGCTAGGAAGAGATCATCTAACTCTGTGATTAATGGGTACAGAGTCTGTATCGGGACGGCACGAACCGCGAGTACTTTCTGCCGTTCCTGGACCAGCTGGCGCGCCACGCCAAGGTGGTCGCGATCAAGTCCGAGACCGACTACCGCATGCTGAGCGAGTCGCTGGGCGAGAGCATGTTCCTGTTTCCACTCACTGAAGAGACCGATGCCAAGCTCGATGCGATCTACAGCGAGCTGCTTGGTGGTGGTGAAGAAGATGAAGAAGAGCTGAGCGTGCCGGTGATGATGGGGCGAACGCTCCAAGTGCGCGGATCCCGCAATGGCGTCTGCCGAGCAACGTTCGATCTGCTCTGCAACACGGAGAAAGGCGCAGCCGACTACAAGGCGCTCTGCGAGTGTTTTATATCCTTCCCCACTTTGTTATTGTTGTATTGCTGTCATGAAAGCTACTGTGCGTGTGTTCGCAATCAGCCTGAACTGTGTCTGGATTCCCTTGACCACCGCTGCACCATACTCTCGTGCTGGAGCAGGTGCCGTCGCTCAGCATGCAGCAGCACGACCAGGCGCGGCGCTTCATCCTGTTGATCGACGAGCTGTACGAGCACCGCACGCGGCTCGTTTGCTCGTCCGCAGTGATCTCGACCCAGATCTTCAACTTTGACGACGCGAGCATCGAAGAGCACGCCGACGAGCCGGAGCAAGCCGCGAAGCTCAAGGAGCAGCAATTGGCCGAGAGCGCGGCTCAGGGCATCCCGTCTGCAAGCTCCTGGGACGCTCCCGTGGGTGCCTACAACCCGGCAAAGATGGCGGGACTCCAGGTGCAGAACCTGTGCTCGCTGCAGGACCTGAAAGTGGCGTTCAAGCGCGCCGTGTCGCGTCTTCACGAGATGCAGAGCGACAAGTACTTGGCGCAGAACCAGGAGCTGCACACCAAGCGCCAGGAGCGCCTGAGCCAGGTGCTGTGAAGCCTTGTCACGTTGGAGTTACAATCAGAGTGGAGAGAGCTGGGAGGCTGTGGCAAAACATAGAGTTGGTGCTAGTGGTAACTGAAAAGACTATCTTGGTGGTTCCATGTGAGTAGCTTGGATGTACGTAGGTAGCCCGAGCGAACCGCCGGCTCGCCTTGCTTGTGTCAAGTGCCTTGGTGTAAGTAGTGCGTAGCTCCGTTTTCTTCATCAACCGAGCGCGTTCAGGTGCATGTTGGCAAAGTCTGTCTGGAGTCTTCCTGTGGGATCTCGGGTGGAGCTTCGCCGACAAAGCTCGCGAACGAGAAGCTCTGAAGTGGGACTTCTAGCTCTTTCACTGGAGCAGCAGTCTATATCCAATGAGCCGAGGTTAAGGTCTGTGAGTTAGGTACTGGCAACACATTATGCCCAGGAACAAAGCTCACTGCTTACCGCCTGCAGTAGGAGCAGCAGAACCGCCGATCGTACGACCCACGAACGAGTCGAGCTGTCCCATGACCGTCTCGTACTTGGACTCGTTCTTGATCAGCGGCTGGAGCTTCTGGGACTCTTCAAGCACCTGCTTGGCGTACTTGACGCGAAAATCCAGCATCTACAGGACGGACCAGAACCAAACACAGTGAAGCAATGTCAGTAGACTGTCATGGAGAGCTCAGACATCAAAGCCAACGGCTCTCGTACCCGATGCAAGATGGGCGTGAGCGTGTCCTCGCGGCTGCTGCTGACAAAGTCCCTCAAGCTGGCGATCGTCTGGTCCGAGATCTTGGAGTACGAGTTCGTAATCGCCGCGTACTTTTGCTCGTTCTAGACAGGCAGCAGCAGATACAGAGATGTCAGGTTCAAGCCGCGTACCCGAACGATCTTCTCCACGTCTTTGGGCTTCTCCGCCTTCCTCGCAGTCGCTCGCTTGTCGCGCGCTTCACGCAGCGCCGCGATCTCCCTCGTATAGTGATCGTAGAGCAGCTTCTCCTCGTTGAACGCGACGATTTGCTGCCGGAGCGTGTGTGCGCGCGAGAGCCACCCGACCGTCGGGCTGAGCACGCGCTTCTCGAACCGCGCGACGTTCTCGTTGAGCAAGTGGCCGTCGAGCTGCACGAACGAGCTCTTGATCTCGCTCGCGAACTGCTTGGTCTCAGCCGAGTTCTCCGGGTTGCCGCCGACACTGTCGACCACGCGCACGAGCGTCTGCGCCAACATGTGGAAGCTCTTCATGCAGATGACGAACCCGCGCAGCGCATTCTCGAGCTCGACGACCCCGGCGTGGGTGCTCTCGAAGCCCGCGATCGCAAAGTCAAACTGCACGTTCTTGCTGGGCTTGGCGGCTCCGAGCGTGTTCAAGAGCTGGCAATGAACCATTTGCAACGTTAGAGATCATCCTGAGGTGGAGTCCAGCAACGCCAGCCTGCCCACTCGCAGTTGGTAGGATCCTTCATAGCAAATCTTGTTTCGAGCCTTGACGCGGAAGGACGACATGGCGAGCCACACAACCGAGAATTGCTTGGGATACGCCGGAGAGCTCTCTTGCTGGTGATGTGTCTTCCTCGCCGCTTTTCTGATACTGAACGTCCAAGGAGGTCTTTGAGCGGTGCCAGTGGCGGGATCATCGCCATCATCTACTTCTGAAGACCGCGAGGTGCTCGCGACAAGTCCCCAGAGCAAGCAGATCTGAGCACGCTCTCAGGAGCAAAGACAGTATTAATAGCGGTGTGTGTGTGCTTCAACGTGAAGCTTTCATGATGAGGTCTCGGTGACGACGACCAGGTATCGAGGTCGCACAATGGAGAAGGACTCATCACTACCTGGTCAGCTCAGTCTGTGTCAGAAGCTCATATAAATAGGAAGCTGGCTGCATGGTCTCTGCGTCAAAGCCACAAGCATTACAGTGTATTCGCCACCACTTTGGGCTCCCTTTTCTTCTCTACGCGCCGGCGTACGGGGTCTGGTAATGCAGAAACTCCTCGGCGTACTGGTTCTCTAAGGCGCAGCTGTTCACGCACGTGTACACCGCAAGCGTGCCCCAGTCGCAGCCTTTCTCCGAGATGTCGCTCAGCGAGCTCTTCTGGTCCACGTGCAGGTAGAAGAGCAGCTGCGGGAGCACCTGGAACTCGAACTTGCGCTCGCCGCCGCACTTGGCGCAGTGCGGCACGCTGTCGTTCGCGAGCGTGGCGTCCGAGTGCACCCAGAGCACGTTGTTCTCGTTCCAGCGCGAGTAGCGCAGCACCTGGTCCTTGGCGAGCTCGACGCGCGTGAGGAAGCGGATGTAGAGCTTGTCCTGGTTCTGGTTCGCGCCGATCGCCTCGTTCAGCTCGCGCTGCGTCACGTCGATCTCCGAGTCGTCCGTGAACACGTCGCTCTCTTCGCCCTCCTTTGGTGCGTTTGCCTTGCCTGTATTTGGTCGGTAGGACAAAACACGAGCAGGTTAAGAGTCGTCAGATGTCCATTGCGCCACAGTAACATCAGCAGAAAATGGACAGCGCACGCACTCTTTTCAAAGTTCTCAATCAGTTTTCGCTCGTGCCTGTACATCATTGAGAGAACCCACACACTCGCTCTATCAGCACGAACCCCTTGTACCCACAGCCATCCACAATAGCAAACACGTACTCGTTGGCGGCTTCGCGGCTGTCGGGTTCGTGGTCGATCTCCATCTCGTACTCTGGGAAGACCCACTTGGAGCCCTTTGTGCGCACATCGTCGACGAACGACGGCGTCTCCACCAGTCGGTTCTCCTCGAGACAGCGCGCGCAGTCCTGCTTGTGGCCGCCGGCGCCCCAGTGGTCCTTCTGGTGCGCCTTGGAGCAGTAGCGCGCGACGTGGCACGCGCTGCATGTGAACACGGCGCGCTGGTGGCAGAGCGCGCAGAACGCCTGCTGCGTCACCGGCAGCGGGGTCTTGGGGGCGAACTCCGTCACGCCGCTCTCGCTCGGGTACAGCGCGTTCTGCTGCGGCAGCTGCGCGCGGAACGCCTTGCCATTGCCCTGCTTGGAGCAGCCCGGCTGGCGGCAGCAGAACACGTAGAGGCTGCGGTGGAACGCGTCCGGCGTGTCGTCCAGCGGGCAGTAGATCTGCAGCAGGAACGCCAGCGCGTTGCCGCACTCGGCGCACGAGAGCTGCTGCGTGGTCGGCACGGTGTGCGGGTTGAGCCACACGGGCTTGCCGCCCACCTTGCCGCCGTCCCACTGGCTCCAGTCCGGGCTCTCGTGCAGCAGCTTCTCGGACGCGTCGTCTGCGCGCTGCACGGCCGCCACGAAGCCCAGCTCCACGTCCTGCGTCTGCTCGTCCTCCTCGTAGTCCAAGTCGTCTTCCGAGTCGCTCATGCTCATGGTGGCTGCTGCGGTGTACTTTGCAAGTGCGCACGCAGCTCTTGGGGTCTGGTGATCGATCAGATCGACAAATGGAGTGGTGTTGAACGACGTTTTGAGTCGCGAAGCCAATCAATAGCAGCAATACAAGTTGGCGAGTACCGTAGTGAATGTTCGTGTACCACCAATGCACACTTGCAACCTTGCTGTCAATCTATCAAGCCCTTGTAGAACACGTCCATATGATTACAATAATAAAGCTACCCTTACGAATGCGAAAAATAGGATCAAAGTTGCTATGAAGGGGCAAACTGCACATTGACAGCAAATTTCCATTTTCCGAGCCAAATGCTGTCTTGGAGCATTCTGGACAGCACTTTCCAATCGATTCTCCGTGAAGTCAAGGTTCGCTCTAGAAAGAGCACTCCAGAATGATGCTGACAGGTGGGACATATTCTGGACACCCGATTCCAGCCGACATCTTCGGTTTTGTATCAATCGTTCGAAAGCACCTTTCAAAATGAAACAATCCAGTCCAGACACTTTTTTTTCTCAATCTTCCAGAACGAAAAACTCCGAAATCGGAGATGAACCTATGATCTTCTGCAGCACTTCCAGAAATACTCGCAAAGACGACCAGGAAGGATGATGAAGCTCTGGCGCAACCGGCGCCGCGCGTCCAGCGAGGACGACACGGAGATCGAGCTGACGGACGTGGACCTCGAGTGCGGCTTCGGCGACAGCAACAGCAGTCTGGGCAGCCCCACTGCCTCGGCGTTCGGCCGCTCGCCCGCCGAAGAGCAGCGGCGACTCGTACGTTTTGTGTTCCGCATTGGTGTGTCAAACGACCAAGAGCTCCATGCAAGCAAGATGATACGAATGGTATGGCTGTGCTGCTGTTTATTTGGCAGGAGCGCGAGCTGATCCTGACGTACGACACGCGCGAGCTCAAGCGCGGCGACGCGTGGTTCCTCATCGAGACGAGCTGGCTGGACGCGTGGATGGCGTTCATCCTGAGCGAGGACGACCCGGACTGCCCTGTCGTGAAGCCCGGTCCGCTCACCAACTACACGCTCTTTGACCCGAAGGAGTACTGCCTCAAGAAAGAGCTCGTCGCGACCAAGCACTACCGGTACGTTGACGCCATCGAAGAGAGCCTGCGCTGTCGTATTGCTGCATGCATTTCGTGGTGACAGTGTGCACATGTGTGCCTTTCTGTAGCGGCGTCAACCCCCAGGTGTATGCGCTGTACGCAGAGCTGTACGGCACCGCGGGTGCCAAGCCGATCGCGCGGTGGACGCTGGACATCTACGCGACGCCCGTGATGATCGACGATGTGCGCGAGATGCTGCACGCCCCCGAGCTCAAGGCGCGCGTCGAAGTCGCGGCGCTGAACGAGAAGTTTGACATGGTGGAGCACCCGGACAGAGCCGCGGACGAGAGCTTTCTGTACCGGTGCTGCTGCCGATGCGAGTTCCTGATCCCGTGCCTCGGCAGGCTACTCGGCGGTCCGACGTACAAGGCGGACCATGACGATCAGAAAAAGCGGAAGAAGAAGCGCAAGAGAAGCCAGCGCCGCCGTCGCCGCTCGTACGATTGCGACGATGACGACCAGGATGACAATGAAGACGACTCTGCGAGCGAAGAAGAGCTGGAGACCAGAGGGCTGCTGGGGTGAAGCAGGCGGAAAATAGTGGAGCCAGAGCGCCTCGGTGAACAGGATCCAGTCGTCATAGTCAGAGACAGAGAGAAAGAGATGTGCTTCGGTCAGTGCTCAGTGGGTGGTTTGTTCATATTTATAAGCACCTTCGCATCGGTGACTGCCAGGGCTGAGTCACTGAAGACATCGAAGCGAGATCGTCGGATCTTGCAGGGGTATTCGGGCAATACAATGGGTGCTCACGGACGGGCTTGTTTGTGTTGGTGCTTTGGTATGGTGGTAGCGAATGAACATGCGAGTTGCTGTGTGTTGGCTTGAATCTAGTAGTACGAGGGCTTGGTGACCCAGTCGATCGGTGTCGTGCGCACGGGACGGAACGGAATGACCCAGATGATCCCTGTCCGGCGCAAAGCACGATCCGTCAGAACCTCAAGGTGCATGCATCTATGCAAGAGGCAGAGTTCCAAAGCAAACAACCAAGCGCACCAGCAAACGGTTTGGTCCACGAGTGGTGCATACTCTGCACTCCCTGGAAAAGCGCAGCCAGACTTGAGGACTTGCTCTTCGCTTCTCCGCCACCACCGCCGCACTCGCTTCTCGGAACCAGGTACTCGGCAAATTGTGTTTCGTTCTCCAGCACGCGTCCTTCGAAAAGCAGACTCAAGCAGCCTTCGCTCTCTTCTTTGTACGAAGAGAGCTCGGCGAACTTCTCCTGGATCATGTCCTACAACAGAGAAGATGAAGCGACGAATCAGGATTCGAGTGAGCAGCAACCGCATACGCGCTCGTATCCTACCCGAATCTCAGCGACAGGCAGCGACGGATGGAGCCGCAGCGAGAACGCAGGACTACAGCAGCAGAGTACCAACACAACCACCAGAACACCGCCCAGCACGAGGCGAGCTCTGTTCGTTATCCTTATCAAGCCCGCGACTACCAAGGCTGATGCTACTGTGGATTCGGATCACTTACACATCGCTCTCCTTGCCGTGTCGGAAAGAGCGCGCGTCGCGAACCCAAACGTGCACAAAAGGGTCGAGCTTCTGCAGTTTGCCTTCGGTCTTCTCCAGCTTCTTGCACTCGGCGATCGTCAGCACGCGCTCGTAGGGGATCGCGCCAAACTCGTGCCGTTGCTTGGACGCATCGTTGTCGGTACCACCACCCGCTGCTGTCGCAATCGCTGCTGCTGCCGCGTTGAAGATCAAGTCCGTCATGGCGATCCTTCTTTGATGGTGTCGCGTCGGGACTTTCCAAAATGGTGTCGAGGTGAGACGCCGCGACTGACCCATTTTGCTCTCTCGGTCCAGGCTAAATAGATAGGCTGGATAGCCAGCCGGTCTTGTGGAATGAGCTCTTTATCCACCAGGACTCACTTCAAGCTGCGCGACATCAGTGAGGGCAGCAGCAGATCCAGCAAACCCACTGGGTCTCCATGCTCGCCTCGACTGGAGAAGCTGGACTCAGGGCTTCTCGCGTCGTCGCCACCATCCCCCAGTGGCCGCAGAAGCAAAGACTCGATCAGATTGAAGGATCTCCGAGAACAAACGCAAGTGGGCAACAGCGAAGCCATTCTCCACGCGGAGCGGACGGAGGCGGCGATGAAGCTCTGGCGCTCCCATGAGCCACGACGATGCCTAGAGCTCTGGAAGCTCTTTGTGGTAGACTGCAAGCTATTCAGAAAGAGCGACGCGCAGTTCCGAGCAATCTCGTCGCGGAAACTGGTGAAAGCACTTCTGAGAAAGCGCAGACGACGGCACCAGGACCTCTTTGAGCAACAGCAAATCCGACCCGAGTTGGCGACAATGGCGGATGAGGACGCAATCAGCCGAGCTGTTGAACGCAAAGCGCGCGCATCGTCGAGCAGAACCTGACTGTCCTCCAAAAGGCGCTGATCCAGGACCCGAACGCATTCGCACTCCCAGGTTGTCGCTGGCAACTGCAACTGGAGGACTACAGTGGGCGGTTCGCAAAACCATTCTACCTCAACAAAGAGACCTTCGAGAAGATCATGTGCGACGACCTCGTGCTGGAGAATTGCGAAGAGATCGCGAAGGAAGTGCTGATCCAACGCCGCATCGACGCTGCGAAGCTCAAGATGGAGCAAAAGGCGACGCAGGTGCTCCGGGACAAGCAGGAGCACGGCGCTGCACTCAAGATCCAGGACTTGTTCCGCTATCGCCACGCACTGCTCGCGACGCGCAGTCTGATCCGAGCCATGTTTGTGAAGCGCATTGACCCGAGCTCTGGCGACACGGCGCAAACCTCCGCGACTCATTGGCTCGGACGAGAAGCTCATCCCGATGGAGTCCTCGTCCTGGGTGCGACGCGTCGACGACGGAGGCAACACGTACTACATGCGCATCGACATCCCTCCAGATTCCATTTCAGCCCAGGGTCAGCTAAACCAGGGACTGCAACAGCAAACCGGGGTGACGTGGTCCTGGTACCCACCCGAGCACTACATCATGTGCTCGCGGTGCAAGATCAGCTTTGCCACACGTCGCTGGAACGAGACCGGAGCACGTTTTTGCATCGGTTGCTACGCCGATGGGCTCCTGAGCGAGAAGTTCGCGCCAACGTCAACGTGGACGAAGCTGTCTGTGCAACAAGCCAAGTGCATCGTCTGCCGCAATGCGCTCGCTGACGCTGTGTGCCACCAGTGCCGCGGGGACGCGACCTGCAACCGATGCTTTCAAGCCGTGCACCGAAACCCCAAGCTTGCGGCTCACAGCGAGCTGGATCAGCTTAGCGGAGCCGAGCGAACTGGATAACCTGTCCGATATGATGCCATTGGCGTTGTCGTGCTGAGTGTTTCAGTATCGCCGGCTGAACAAGAGCTTGTTGCTGTTCAGGAGTCGAACGTCGATCTGTGAGGATCTCTACTTCGTCGTACGTGTGAAGTAGCGCGTCGTCACTCGCCATCGCCGACGAAGTGATGAAGATGCTCAAATGAGCGCGCGTTGAAGGTGTCCCTCGGTTGCATCTACAGTACTCCCAGTGTCGAGAAGTTGGTCTGCTACTTCTACTGATAGTCCTTGATGTATCGAACCCTACCTTCCTCGAGATCTCTCTCCTCTCTTTCCTTTTACACAGCAATGG
>JAASFO010000883.1:0-11873 GCA_023333815.1 Globisporangium recalcitrans | reverse complement strand
TCTTGAGCGTGTGCGAGTTCAGCGTTGTCGGACCTTGGCTTGAGCTGTCGGAGCTGCTCCTCCAGATCGCTCACGTGCTGGCGAAGGTACTCCAACTCGTCCTTCACGCGCTTGCGACCAGTAGTCGCTGTTATCTTTGCTTTGGTCTGGAGAACGGAGTCACTGGTGTCAGCGGTACAAAGGAGTGGACCAGCAACAGGTTGCATCGTCCAGAGCTTTCGAACACGAGACGATGGCAGAGGCGTCGGCGGTTTCTCTCCGACACACGACAGCGCAACAACCTCCTTGGTTGTGGTAGTTGGTACCAAGTCGTAGCGCTCATGCTCATTTTGTTGTTTTTCATGCGAGTCTCGAATGGAGCCAGTGAGGTCGCGAAGATCCAGATCCGTCAGATCAATGGAGTCTGCATCCACGCCTTCGAAAAGTAGCAGCTCCTCGTCTTCTTCTAAGGAAAACAGCAGCGCATCTACTGACAACAACAGTCCGTCGTCTCCATCGCCACGCGGCTGCACTTGAGCTGGTGCAACAAAGCTGTCTTCTTTGCAGCCGCCCGATGGAGATGACGAGGCGACGGAGCTCGTCGCCAGCAGCAGCAGCCACGGGTCTTCTACACGCGCCGCGTCCGGCGTCGCTGCTGCTTTCACCTCTTGCTGTTGCTGATCTTCGTCGCCACCTCGTAGCTCATCGTTCAGAACCAGGAGATCACCAGGCGCGCGAGCACTAGAGCCACTTGAGCTGCCGCAATCGAACGCCATCGTCTGCTGCTCTTAGTATAGGAAAGTCGGCACAAAAGCGTGAGAACGGGTCGTGACAGAAACGTCAACAGGAAATGTATCGGAAACGCGTGTCCTTGAAAAACCGCGACAGATAACATCCATCGGTTTTAACTGCGATCGGTGGTGACGCACACAGACAGACAGAATAATTGTACACCGATTTGTGTACCCATCGAAATGGGTTGGTGACGAGTGTGTCATTTCACGTCGCATGGAATTGAATCAAGATGGCACACTCAGACTCTTGTTTCGATCCTGTGCGCCACGCTCACAGACACTTCCAGCGCAACTATGAGCAGCTCGACGTCCTCTTCCTCTCCTCTTCGAGAAGCGCTGCAGCGCATGTGGAGACTCTGCGGAAGACCCGCGAAGAAGATCCTGATCCTCGGTCTCGACTGGTGCGGGAAGACCACGCTGCTCTACCGGATCAAGCTCGCTAGCGACGCCGCAAAAAGCAACCTACCGCAGAGCCAGCCGCTCGAAGAGCTCCACACGATCGCCACGCTCGGCTTCAATGCCGAGTCGTTCGAGTTTCGAAAGCGCGTCCGCTTCATCGCGTGGGAGATCGGCGGCACGCAGCCGCTCCTGTGGCGATACTACTACCCAGACACGGACTTCATCGTCTACGTGATCGACTCAACGGACCGCGAGCGTTTGTCAACGTCCCTCGCCACTCTGAACCGCGTGTTTGAGAATGGGCTGCTTCCGACGCAGCCGCCACTGCTGGTGTTTGCGAACAAGCAGGACCGCGAGGGCTGCATGTCGCTGGACGAGATCAAAGACAGGTTCCTCGACGAATGCGGTGGCGCCGACTGCGCAACGCTGAAGCGCGTGTGGACGCTGCGTCCGCTGGTCGCGACGGCCGCACAGGGGGTCGACGACGGGCTCGCGTGGATTGCAGCGCAAGTGGCATCATAATCATCGTCCGCACTCGCTCAGCATCATCACTCAGAAAGTGTTCACTTCAAATTCGCCTAAAATGACTCGGGTGATTATGGTACAAAATGAGAGAGCCACATCGCAACTGGAAGTCTTGTGTTGTCCACATACTCCAGTCAACCCAACTCTCCCTAGCGATTGGTTCAAATTCACCCAAACGCGTGATGATTGGGCAAAGCACAAACAGCTATTACTTTAAAGAGGTTTCCTGCTCCAAACTAGACACACATAAACAAAGGAAATCGAAATATGCGCCATTTCCATCATCACACACACTCGTTCCCCAACTCAAAGCTCAAGGAAACGACGAGAGGAAGAGCGATGGCGGACGAGCTCGCAGGTCTGCACGACGAGTTCGCGTTCCTGCTGGAGGAG
Source organism: Globisporangium recalcitrans (assembly GCA_023333815.1). Classification (NCBI taxonomy): domain Eukaryota; phylum Oomycota; class Peronosporomycetes; order Pythiales; family Pythiaceae; genus Globisporangium; species Globisporangium recalcitrans. Next base: position 9,783 of record JAASFO010000883.1, on the reverse strand, counting down.
ATCGACCACGAGGACCTCGCGCAGTCGCTGGCGGTCGAGTACGCGCGCGACGCGCCCCCTGTCAGCGCGTTTTCGAATGCCTTCGCGGCGCACGCGTTCTCGCAAGCGCAGCTCTACCACGCGATGAGCGCCATCGCCTCTGGGCAGCTGCAGAATGGCGCTTCTTTTGGTGCTGATGGAGTCCCCCAATTGCAGCAGCAACATGCTGCGTATGCGCAGCTCGAGTATCAGCAGCAGCAGCAGCAGGCTCATGCATCAGAACAACAAGAACAGCAACACCAGCAGCAGATCCAGCCCTTCGGTATGGCGGGCGGGTATGGAGACGCAGCGGCGCTGGGAAGGTCGATGAGTCATCCGAGTGTGCAGTCAGTGCTTTTAAGGCACGAGGACGTGACGCTCACGCCACTCCCAGTACTCACGGCGGGGGTTCCTAAGCGTGGTGAGATGATGAGTATCTCGGACCACGCTGAAGACGACATTGGTGAAGCTCCGGCTACCCCTCCGTCATCGATGCGCAGTGACAGCAGCGTGAACAACGACACCGAGGACGAGTCCAGCGGCGCTAAGCCCCAAGAAAAGCAGCAACCGCGCAAGCCGATGGAGAACTCGACCCGCAAGCGCCAGAAAGAGGAGCTCGCGTACCTGCGCGACAAGGTGATGGAGCTCGAGACGGAGCTCAGGTCGATGCAGGACCGCGCGCACGCGAGCGCAGTCAGCCGGGCGAAGAGCAGAAAGTTAGAGAATGGTGGAGAGCAGGGACAGGAGACGGAAGAAGAGACAGAGTCAGCTTCATCGTCAGAATCCGCATCGTCCAGTGCGTTTTCGTCAACGCCGTCACCCTTTGGTCCAAAGAGCTCAGCAGTCGCAGCTGTGCAGAAAATCTCGCTCTGGGAGCGCGTCGCGAAGCGGCAGATGATTGAGAAACAGAAGGCCGAGATGAAGAACCTGAAGCTGAAAGAGGCGCTCGAGGACCAGCTCAAGATCGCCAAGAGTCTCGAGAAAGTGCTCAAGAAGCGACCGAGTGCGACTGTACGTTTTTTATGCGTTCCTTGTGGGGCTCTTTGTCGTGGATGCGTGCATTTGATGGGGCTGATCTCACCCTTTCCCAATGTTGCTGATTGCCTATCTGGATAGCTCTCCACCACCCAAGTGCTGGACTCGGTGCAACTGGTCAACAGCAAGCGCTTCTGCACTCTGAGCCGCAGCGAAGCGAGCATCTACGACATGCTGATTTCCAATACGGACCAAGTGTACACTGAGCTCGAGGGTGTGTGGGCTCACAACGAGTACTTGCAGATGAACGAAGACATCAACGACACGAAGCTCATGGTCGACTCGTCGAACCAGCTGTACATGGAGATCACGCACGCCAAGATCATCCCTTTCAACCTCCAGACAGTTATCAATGGCGTCTGGCGGTGCCTCTCGCTCGCGCACGTTCCGATCGCCGACGGCGCGTACGAAGCTGTCGAACGCACGGATGACACGATCTGCGCCAAGGCCACGATGACAATCCATTTGCGCAACACGCAGGCGTTGGTGCACACGCGGTTTGTGATGAAGAAATATATCGAGGAAGACCGCATCGTGCTGGTATGCGAGTCGTCGACGCACAGCGAGGGACCGCGCGAGATCGTGCACGGACTCAAGTGCTTGGAGAAAGGCTGGGTCGTGATCAAGCCCATGAGCAACTCCGAGGAAGGGGGTCCCGCGAGCACGATCATCCAGCTTTGCATGCGCATGACGCCGACGATCGCTGGGGACGTGCTCGAGTCGCAGCAGCGGCGACACACAGGTGCGATCACGGATTTGATTCTCGGAGCGTTCAATAAGAGTCTCGTGCTGCTTTACCAGACAGTCGAGAACCTCATCATGGAGTCTTTGGCGCCGCCTGGAGCTGCCATCGCAGCCACACCGTGATGCACCCGAATCAAGTATATTACGTCCGAGTGAGTGAGACATACGGCGGGCAGTAAACACAAGGTGATGTACGTAAACTCTGCCTGGCGTGACTCTGAGATGTTGAATATTATAGTTGTGCAGTTTTACAGTGGATGCTTGCGGTTTGCGTGACTTGGTCGTGGGTTGCACCTCGTGCGTGGATGACTGCAAGGATTGTCTGCAACTAGTTTGGCTGTCTGCACAAGATGGATGGTCCGGTCCGTATGCATGCAGCAGACAAAACGTTCACGCGAGCCACCGATCGGAATCTCCAAGGTTCTCGATCGCGTCTGCTGAGAATGAACGGGCGGTTGGTTGCTTTGTTTTCCCGTGCTGCCTGCGAGCGAGTTGGTGCGCTGGAGATGGAGTTACTCGGCCCTGACGTGGAAGCTCTTGATTGGCTTATGCTTGTTTTGCCCAGCTCGTTTCCAGGTCCGTCAGTGAAGGTAGAGCAGGGAATCCTCGCCATGTTCTCGCTGCATTTGAGCGAGTGCCTCTTGGCTGGCTCTTGATGCGCTCCAGTGCAGCTATTACAGGTGCGTGGCATACTGCTGATTGGTTAGTTTCCGAGTTTTCTGTGTGTGTGTGACAAGTTTGATTGAAAAAAGTAGCCATCTTGGTGACATGATCCCACGTTGAAGTGCAGGTTCAATGCACCGCCCCAGAAGATCGCTGCTGCATGCAAAAGCCAAGAGGAGTTCTTTTTTGCTTTCCGTTGAGGGGGCGACGTCGCGTTGGCTGTTGGTTTCTTGCGTGCCACGCACGTACGTAAGAAAGGTTTGTATGACTCACACTCGCAGCGGAACATGGTTCCTTCATCATCGCCCAGAGAGCCTCAGAGTGGATTTTCCAGCGAGCAGCCCACATCGACAGCCTCAAGTCTCATTCGACAGGAGTTGTGCGCCGCCACCGATAGAACGAAACCCAGGGAGGGTACGACTGGCAGCAGTGGTGGAACGCGTTCTCGCACAAAGGATTTTGGCACACCGTGCTCTCGTTCTCGGTCGCAGAGTGCGTTGTGAACGCGATCTCAGCTCTGCTGCCTGTTGCTGACTGCGGTGTCGATGGCAGCGTTCAAGCTCACGCTCAGTGTCAACGGCATGCTCATGTTTGTGAGCCTGATGATGCTCGGCGCTTTCTTGGGACCACTGCAACCAGTGGCGCTGGAGCTCGGCGTCGAATGCGCGTTCCCCACTAGCGAAGCGACGGTCGCGGCGCTCCAGCAGCTCTGTGGGAATCTGCTGTCGGCAGTGCTGGTGCCTGGACTGAGTCTGCTGCGGCGAACGCACGCTGATGCGACTGGCCACGTCCCGACGAAGTACTTCTACGCGAGCCCAGAGTGGGTCATGGCGATCGTCATGGCACTCACGTTTATCGCGTTCTGCTTCTAGTACGTGCTGTATTCTGTCCACTGCGGAATGAGGGTGCTGTCTGGTAGTATTAACCCTGTTTGTGTGTCCGTTGTGCCGTTTTCCTTCACAGCAATGGGGAGTACAAGCGGTTCGACCACGAGTCGAGATTTCTGCAGTTTCTTCCTTCGCGCGCGCTGCTGTCCAGCACCAAATCGAAGCAAATGCCGTCGTACCTTGCAGTGACAGTCAAGAAGCCTGAAGACAGCGCCACTATTGGCGAGAGCAGCGATGGAGTCATTCGACACCCAGCGCCGGTGGTGAGATTCGAGTAGATTGTTTCAGGTCCAGATCCCCCAAAAGACTCACATCTGCCATGAAGCGCAACGCACTTGCAAATGCCGATGTGCGCTTGAGCAGTGTGCAAAACACGTGGAAGCCATTTTCACACAACGAGCCAGCAAATACGTTGGCGACAGTCGCTCTGCTGCGCAGGAGTCCGACGCTGTGCGTAGTCCCGTAGAGCTTAAGCAAGCGTGACAGCAAATTGGGATCGGGACTGTGAACGCAGCAGCAGATCTTGTGCATTTGAGGTTTGCGTCCTTTCAAGCTCACCAGACAACCTACAGGAAACTGCCTAATACAGGACCAACCATAAACCTAGATTATATCCAATCACATGCAGACAAAGGAAAACGAAGCGATTTGATTAGACAAAGTGGCAGCTCAGAAAGCCTGAAATCAAGCACAGCTTCGTGTGGACGCGGTCAAGCGAAACTGTGAGCGCTTTTTCTATTCATGTCTCTATGACCGTACTTACACAGGATCTTTTCTATAGTACCTTCTTTTCTACTTGGTTTTCCAATGTAGACAATCTCAATAACTTTGATGATCGTATTGGACTCTGCTCATTGACTCGGGATGTCGAAGCAGCTGAAAGTCCTCTTTTGGACTGGATGCTGCTCCTTGATGAACGTCCGCTGTTGCTATTCCAACGCAGCGTGAGTGAGTGCGGGTGATATGAGAAGTTATTGCTCTCCTTTCTCTCTATTTTTCTGCTTCTCTTCCTGCTTCACACACCAACGTGGGCTTTGTTCTCCTGCGTCGCCGCTTGCATTCGCGCTTGTCAGCGACGTCCTCCGAAAGCGTTCTTTTAGAGGGATAACAACAGCAGCCCAAAATAACAGCACCTAGTGTTTTGGGCTTTGCTCCTGTGAAACTACTCCAACACTCATCACATCATCGAACATTGCGCTCCTCTATGAGAGCTGGCGCAACTCTGCAGTGATCAGTCGAGCGAGCGAGCGAGTGGGCGGCCAGGAGGGACCTGCAACGACGGACCGCGCAATCAGCCCAGCAGCTCAGCTCAGTCAGCACCTCTTGCGCGTCGACGGATCACTCGCGCATCAGTTCGTCCACGACAGCGCACACAGCCCTCTCATTCCATTCTCCAAGGCACTGAGAGAGCGGCGCAGACAGTAGAGAACGAAAAGCAGAGATGGAGGACGATAGCAGTGCGTTCGTTATGCATGACTGTGTGTGTGTGTGCGTATTTCATGAGAGTCTTGTCATGCTGCGCTCATTGGTAGGAGTGCGCCACTGACGCTCGTGGCGCTGTCGTTGCATTCATTGTAATGGTGATGGTGCTGGATGCTGACTGGGATGATGATTGCTTTGTGCACCGACTATGGCACGTTTCTCGACGGAGACTCGCCCAGAAACAGCAGCAGCCACAGCAAACGATCGCAGCAGCTGCAGTCGCAGGACGGCCAGCGCAAGTGGCTCATGGTCGCGATCCTCTCGGTGCTCTCGGCCATCAACCAGGGCATCTGCTACTCCTACGCGCCGATCGCGAGCATCGCCGAGACACGATGGGCTCAGCACGTAAGTACTGCAGCCGTCCATTCAGTTGTCTTTTATACGCCATCGCCAGTAACGAGCCTTCTCTTTATGTAGATCCACTCGACCGAGCTGATCACCGTGTACTTTGTGTCGTACATCCCGTGCTCGTTCATCGGCTCGTGGCTCATGGACAAGAAAGGGCTGCGCTACGGCGTACTGCTCGGCGGCTCCCTCCAGGCTCTCGGCGCCTTGCTGCGGTACATTGCGACGTTCTACGACGACGCGGCCACGGAAGCGCAGCTGACGCTTGTTGGCCAGATCGTCGCGTCGATCGCGATGCCGTTCATGGTCAACTCGCCACCGGTGCTCTCTGCAAACTGGTTCCCGCCATCGCTGCGCGCGACATCGACAAGCATCGCGGTGAACGCGAACGCCATCGGCACGGCGCTCGTGTACCTCGCGGCGCCGTTCTTCGTGCACAACGAGCGCGATCTGCCGGACTGGAACCTGTACATCACTGTGCTTGCGACCGTGAGCTGGGTGTTCGCGTGGCTCTTGTTCCGGTCGTTCCCTTCTTCGCCGGAGCTGTCGAGCAAGATGGAGACCGAGTCGATCGTCTCGGATGTGCACTTGCAGGACGAGTACGACTGGAAGCAGTGGGGGAACGCTTTTCTGCACAAAGGGTTCTGGAACACCGTGCTGTCGTTCTCGATCGCCGAGTGCATTCTGAACGCCATGTCGGCGCTGCTGGGCAAGTTCCTGGGCACGGACGGGTTCACCAAGTCCCAGATCGGACTCATCGGCGCGGCGTTCATCGTGAGCTCGCTGATCGGCGGCCAGATCATCAGTCGCTACGTGGACAAGCAGCGCAACCACAAGCAGGCGATGCAGGTGTGTCTGCTGCTCACGGCGGTGTCGCTCTCGGCGTTCAAGCTCACGATCAACACGAGCGTGCTGCTCACGTTTGCGAGTCTGTTGCTGCTCGGCGCGTTCCTGGGACCTCTGCAGCCGATCGTGCTGGAGTTGGGCGTCGAGTGCGCGTTTCCTACGAGCGAAGCGACGGTCGCAGCGCTCCAGCAGCTCTGTGGGAACTTTCTGTCGGCGCTGCTCGTCCCCGGGTTGAGTGTGCTGCGGAGAACGCACACGGACGCGACGGGTCACGTGCCGTCCAAGTACTTTTACGCCACGCCCGAGTGGATCATGGTGTTTCTTGTGCTCGTGACGTTTGTCGCGTTCTGCTTCTTGTACGTTGTTCTGTAATTGGTTCTCGTGGCGCAGCGTGTCGATTGTGAGCTAACAATGCTTGTGATGCTGTGTCATGATTGATGATAGCAATGGCGAGTACAAGCGGTTTGATCACGAAGCCGGGATCATCCGTCCCGAAGCGCTGCAGTCCAAGAGCAAGATGCCGTCGTTCCTGCCGGTGACGGTCAAGCAGCCGCTTGTGAGCAAAGCCGCAGCAAAGAAGCGGAGCTCATAGCCCTCGAGAGCCCAACCAGTCAGCAACTTTGCAAAGTGGGAGAAGACAATAGCACACACACACACATAAGACTAACAGAATTATATAGGCAAACAAGCATCTGAGCTTCATTGCTCTGCAAGCTGGTGCTAAATAGATAGAGATGGGTGGTGGCATGGCATGGTCTTAGGTGGACGGTGTCAAACTCGCATTGAGCTCGACGATCCGCTGCAAAAAGAGCGCAAAGTCGATCTCCAAGTCCTCCTCCATGCCGAAATGCCGCAGCAGCGTCTCCATGTCGAGTCGAGAGAGTGGGACCCCCAGTTGGCTCAGCTTTGTCTGCAGAAGCGACGGCGAGACAAAGCGCAGATCTCCTGCTTCCAGCAGCTCATCCGCGTCATCCCCACTGCCGAAACTTGCATATGGGGGCGAATCGAGCAGCTTTCTGTGCAGCTGCCGAAGAAACCGGTCGAGATCCACTTGTCCGCCGCCGCCTTTGCTCCGGACGATCATCTTTTTCACGCACTCGCGCACTTTGAACTGCATGTCCAGAGAAAGTGGTGCGACCCACTTCGCGAAATCCAGCAGTTCGAGAAAGTACTTGGAGTGGGAACCGATGTGGAGGAAGAACTGCAAGACGATGTGGCTCGAGACCTGGAGGTCGTGGTCTTCCAGGAGAACGCTCTTGAGCTTTGCGGGAGTGATTGGGTCCAGCGCCATGGCTTCCACTTCGCGCTGCTGCGATTTTGTTGTCATGGAAGCGGAGGGTCGTAGGGTTCTTCTGGCGGGTGACTGGGAACCTGCAGCACTTCTTGTTGGGGACCTGGATCGGGATCGGGACCGCGAGCGACTGCGAGCGACTTGGTCAATCACGCCCTCGGAAAAGTACCGGAACGCTCGCGTGGGCTGGATGCGGCCATTTTCACTCGCAATGTCGCTGCAAATGTCGAGAACCGCCAGTTCAAGCACCCGCAAGTCCGTGAGAACCTGGGTTGTCTTCTTCTTGTGACGAGACAGACTGGAACTGTCGTTTCCATGGAGAGAACGACGTGAGGATCGTGAGGCAGCCCAGTCATCCTGAGTGTCACCGCCACCAGTGCGACCAGCTCTTCCTTTCTGTTTCGGTGACAGCGAGCTCACGACGAGACTCTGTATGAACTCGTGGAAGCGCGTGCGCGTCACTGTCGTCGCTCTCGCTCGCTGGTGGTCCATAACACCGCCCATGTCGCTGTGGCGGTGGTGACCAGCGATGTATCCGAGAACACACCCCATCACGTTCACATTCTGCACCAATGCAGCGTCACCTTCGCCTTCGCCACTACCACTCGCTGAGTTTCTCTCCGTGGTCATCTTCTCAGGTTCCAAGACTCGCAACAAGTACTGCTGGAGGTCCCTCATGTTGAACTGTCCTCTGTTCTCCGTATCGATCTGTCGAAAGAGTTTGTCGATCTGGTGCATTCCCACGCCACCAGATTTCGAAGTAGCAGTAACAGTCATTTGAGCGCATTTCTGTCGGAAATGGTTGAGAACGAGCTTCTTCAGTCGCTCGCGTGCGTTCTGGTGCTGCGTGTCCGTGAGCTGCACCAGCAACCGCGCATAGTCGATGCTAGTAGCAGCAGCTGCTGACTCTCCACATGTGGCTCTATGGCGATGGCTCTGAGATCCAAATGAAGACCCAGCAGCGAATCGACTTTGGAGGACTCGGATTTCCCATTCGGCCATCTCTTTGCCGCAGATCTGGCGCCACGCCTTGTTCCAGTCCTGGATGGGGATGCTCCCATCCTTGCTCCAGTCAAACAACTCAAAGACCTTCTTCGCCTCCACGAGGTTCTGAGGTAGATGCAGGGCTTTGATCATCGCGTCCCAATCGAAAAGCTCCTCGAAGAAGCTGTGAATGGGGATTGGCAGGTGCAGTCTCCCCATGCTGACGAGCTCTGGGTCGGCGTCGTGGACTAGGATCGCAATCTCTGAGATCAGCTGCTGCATGTTTGCGGGATCGAGCTCTTTGTCGTCGTTTGCATCGTGTCCTAGCGTTTTGAGCATCTTGTAGATCTCCTTGAGCAGTTGGTCCTGCGAAACGCTTCCTCCAAGTTGCTGCTTCTCTTTTGCGTATCCAGAGAGCGCGCGCTCGAGGTTGTACGCGCTGAGGGTCTTCAACTCGACGAGCCCTTCGTGACCGCTGTCGAGGTAGCCAAAGAGGTACAGGAGCTCAGCCGTTGTCAGCGATGGAGTCTTCGGCTTAGTGCTGGTGCTGGACTCGCTCTGAACAAGCAGATCGTAGAGACCAGTCGCCGCAATCTCGTGGCCGCCACCGTGCCTTTTCGTCAGCTCCATGACGCTTTCTCGAAGCGCAACCTCGTTTTGCACCATTCTCTGGACAATTTGCTGGGTGAAGAACTTTGAATCCTGAAGAGCTGGTGCGCCAAACACCAGTTTCATGAACACATCAGAGCGCAGATTCGGACTTGGAGCCTGTTGCTGCTGCTGTCGCTCTTTCTCGCTCAAGCTCTTGGTCTCGCTGGTGCTGTTGGGATCTGGTTGAGCCAGCGCACTCGCGAGCATTTCCAAGTCGTCTGCGCTGAGGTGCTGGTCGAGAATGCAGCAGAAATTGCGCTTCGAGATGAGAAACAGTCGCTCGGGGTCGATTTTCTTGAAAATCTTGCACATCTGTGCGTGGATGTTGGGTTCGAGCGCCAGATTTCCACTGCAGAGCGCTTTCCGGAGCTTGACCCAGAAGTCCCAGTCCAGGGTTTTCTTTGCTGATGATGCAAGTCGAGCAGCACGCTGATGAACTCGGAGTAGTCGAGTCGCGCTTGGGTGTTGAAGTTCATGCCGAGACAGCTCTCCATGAGCGAAGTCTCGCTGACCGCGAGCTCAAAATGCTCGGAGAGGAGCCACCGGAGCTGCTTGAGGCTCACAAAGCCGCTGAGAGAGCTGGATTCTGAGCTTGGAGATGGTTTGTCGGTTTTGACGAGGAGATCTTCGAGTTGCTCCACGCCTGAGCTAGTTTGGTGCTCCGGCGTTTCTTTGAGTTGGACTGGAGACTTTAGTCCTTCGTCTTTGGGTTTCTTGAGAGCGCCTCGCTGTTGCTGCTTCTGGGAAATCGGCAGTGGGCGTTCAGGAGAGGATAGTGACGAAGAGTCTCTGAGAGTCCCGCGAGGCGAGGAGAAGCTATGGCTCGATGAAGGCTTG
>JAASFO010000882.1:0-11881 GCA_023333815.1 Globisporangium recalcitrans | reverse complement strand
TCGCTCGCTTGTTCCCATCTCGACGCACGAAACGAGTCGTTCACGATGGTGGAGAGCCTCATCTGGGAGATCACGTCCAGAGACGGACGATGGCATTGCCAATCTTCTGGTCATAACCTGGGAGCATCTACTGACTGACTGCGTACAACGACGACGATAGCCCTCGTTAGAGTAGCTCAAATGTTAACTGCACACTCCTATGATCTTCGTTCTCCTTCTGAGCGTTGTGGCTCACGCGACTGGTCCTGTTCTCCGGCAGTGTCTTCTGTAGGTCGCCTCACACAGCGACACTCTACTCGGTTACGATCGGCTGACAAACTGTCGAAGGCACTGGTTCACTTTGCATCTCAAGCCACAGGTAAATGGGGGAGGTGGCAAATTCAATAGTAAAGTAGGCGATCTCCTCCGTGACTTGGCCGCCGCTCTCCCTCCTCTCTGCCGCCTTCTTATCCTTGTCCTGCCGCAATGGCGAGCTGCTGCTGCTGCTGCAAATCTACTGCGCTGGTGCTGACTCCGCCTTGTGCTCGGTAGATGCCTTGCTGGTGCTTCCGGATCTTGGTGGTGTCAAACAAGCGAGTGTTGTCCAATGACGACATCTATATTCTGTTTGATAGGTTCGGTGTTTTCAGCAATTGATCGACTGCTGAACAGAATGAACCCACTTGACAGGCATCAATGAACTCGAGCTGATGAAAAGAACTGTTTATGATGTTTTGCAGACAGGTCAGGCAGAACCAATCGGCAAATCTCATCGAAAGCGCACACGCAACATTCGGGCAGAAATCATGGCGCACTGATGTTGCATTCATTTCGATCGGATAGCATTCTCTTATTCCCACAAACAACCAGAAGACTCCAAGAAGACTCCAAGATGGACGACACCACGTCCGCCGCGAAGGACGCGACTCCACGAGAGCTGCTGCTTGCGGCGTACAAAGAAGCCAACGTCACTCTACCACTCCAGATGCTGCTGCAGCATCGCGTCCCGACGACTGCCGTGGACGCGATTGGCAACAATGGCGCCTCTCCCCTGATCGCTGCTTGCAGCAATGGCCACGTTGATTTGGTAAGCGGGCTTCTCTGGCTCGGAGCGAATATCCAAGCTACCACCGCGACTGGATGTACTCCTCTTCATGGTGCTGCGCAGAATGGTCATACCGACGTGGTGGTAGAACTCCTCGAGCGTCGAGCGAGCATTGATGCAGCAGACACGGATGGATAAACTGCTGTTCACTTTGCTGCGCAGAGAGGACATCTCGAAGTTGTGATTCGTCTTTGTGGACCGACAGTGAGTCCTTCGAGCGGTGATAGTAGATCTGCAGTCACTCGGACAAGTGGTGGTCATGAAGACGAGAGGGGTGCTGACGCTACGGTTTTGGAGTGTCGAGTCGGATTCTTCAATGTTGTCACTTCGCAGTTTTCGAGTGCAAAAAAGCTGGAAAATGCTGATGCGCTAGGAAACACGCCGCTGCTTGCCGCTGCGAGGTCGAGCCATTTCGAGGTGGTGAAACATCTCATCAGCGAAGGAGCGACAGTGTGTGCTCGCGCAGCGGATGGAGAGACGGTGCTGATATCTGCTGCACGATTGCGTATTTTGAGTTTTGTCACCTTTCTCTTCGATCTCGGATTGCTGGCACCAGAGCGTTCCAACGAGGAACAGGAGTCACTCCTTTCCGCGACTCTGCAAACGTTGATTGACTGATGAGGAGATTCTAGACAAGATCGATGCGCATGAAGGGCACGATCGCCCAGGAGGGCTCACTGACAACCAGTGGGATGTGGTTCAGAAAATGGCGAGAATCGACATCAATGAAAGAGTTCCGTTGGGAGATGTGGTCACGATACCCGCCGAGCTTGCAGACGAGGAGATCAAGCGGGACAAGGAGAAGAAGCGCTTGGCTGATCAAGAATGCGTTGCGTGCCTCGCTGTGTCAGTTGGAGACGCCAGGTTTTGCAGCGAGAGTGGCAGCAGCTTTGCTGTCAGTCTTGATGGCCACTTCTGATCCGATAGTACATCCTTTTGTGTGATTTATCGTTGTGTCATTGCCAGCGAGACCGACGAGAACTGTCGACTATATGTGCTTTGGATGTTGAGGTGATTGGCAGACAACGAGCATAATCTGCCATTCAACAGAATAGCTCAATCATGTGATCAGTTTGGCTGAAATTGTGGTTGCACCCGCGAGCTCTCGACCGGCACGAGCGTCAAGCAACAGCCGGGCTCGGTGCGCTGGGAAGCTCCCGAGTGCCTGCTAGTACAAGATCCAGACGCAAACCCGACATTCAAGTCTGACTTGTGCGCGTTTGCGATGAGCATTATGGACGCGAAGATTGGCGACTTTCCGTGAGGGCATGAGGGGTGACGACGACATTATCAACGAAGTCGCCTCTGGAAACGGCTGTCGTCACCCTGAAGGAGAAGTCTTCAGTGAAGAAGAGTGACAAGAGATTCGAGGCATGATCAATTTGAAACCGGACGAGCGCGCGAGCTTGTCAGAAGCAAAGGAGACACTTGCAGAGCTGGAGAGAGAGGAAGCAGCGAGCATTATCCTCCACTTGAGATCGGCCGTACCGCCAAGTCCAAGACACCAACACCGTTCAACCAAGTCCAAGAGATCGCGCAGGGATATCCAGCAAGTCGGAAAGCTGTGGCAGGTCGATTTCTTGCAGAACTCCCATGTCTGATTCCACCTATTCGCTGCTGATGCGTCATCTCTCTCTACAAGAGCACCCTTTTTAGCCAAACTAAAATGTGAGCGATAGTTCTGTCCATATTTTTCAATTTTCAACACTTGTTCTCTTCAATAGAACCCCAGGGACTCTATTTCTCTTGGAAAAGTGCACAACGCAATCATCTCTCGATTTGAAGATAGAAGAGATCCAAGAAGGGACGAAAAACAGCGACGACGACGACGACAGCAGCAGCGATGGCGCAGGCGAACGGAGGCGCCGACTTCCAGAAAGACATCGACGCGCTCGACCGCATCCTCTTCCGCCTCGCGAGCGCCACGGATGCGCGCATGCTCGACGTGCTGCAGTCACTGCTCCCGCAGCTGCTCAAGCTCTTCCCCAAGGACATGAGCGCGCCGCTGGCTGTGCAGCTCAAAGACAAGGTGCGCGTTGTTATGATAGGCGTGGAGCATATCGAGCTGTGTGGCTCGAGCTCGAGGTGCTCAGCTTTGTGTGTGTGTGTGTGGGGACAGATCTTGCAAGTGGTGTCGCACGTCAAGACCCGTCTCCAGGCGCTGCCGAGCCCAAAGCTGCCGCTGCAAGCGCTGGGGGCGGTGCTCCAGGAGACTGAGCTGTCCGTGTTTACGCACAACTTTGCGTTCATGTTTATCGGTACGAGCTTGTGTAGCCTATGCTGTTGTTGTGCGTGTGTGTGAAAACGGTGCTGAGCGCTTTGTTGTGCTGTTCTTTTGCTGCAGAGATCGGCTTTCGAGCGGCATCGCAGGATGAACGCGGCGAGGTACTTGCCGAGATCTTCAAGGCGCTGGAGAAGCACACAGCGTCGCAGCAAGAGATTTTCTTTCGCCTGCTGATTCGATCGCTGCCAATCGCGGCAAATGCAGTGTACCCGCCTCCTGCAGCACCGGACCTCCTTCGCGCACCAGTCGCGAGTGACACCAGCGCCAGCGGTTCGAGTACTACGAGTAGCACGGAGGCTCCGGAAGCAGAGAGCGCCACAAAGGAGATGGACTCAAGTGTTGTCGGCAACATGGAGGTCATGCTGGACTTTCTGCTTGACTTCCTCCTGTACGACACGCCTTCCAGGAGCGTCAGCGGGAGTGAAGCCTCGGTGCTTGGACTCATGACTCCGCGACTGGAGCGTATCCAGCGAGTCGTGGCTGCAGACGAGTTTAGCAAAGAGCGCGTGTACGAAACGCAGATGAATGCGCTGAGATTCGTCAAAGAGGTGGAGATCCCGAGCAAGCACAAGTATGTGCACTACCTCGCTGGCTGTGCGTCGCACCACCACACGATCAAGAGTTTCTGCGAAGAGCAGCTGGTGCGAGTCATGAAGCACGAGTACGTCCAACTGGAAGACGCACAGCTCATGCGGCGAATCGTTGCGCTGGTTCTTGGCAGTCAAGTCGCACAGGGATCTGGCGCCTTCATTGGGTACGAGCAGCTGGCACTGAGCAACCGAACTCGGCTTGCAGACGCGAGCATCTTGCAGGCTTTGGCGCTGCTGTCCGAGTCCAAAGCAGCGACGAATGTGATGCCGATGATGCTGCAGTTGCTTTGTCACCTCATGTACGGCACGGAGTCTTCGCGACCGCAGAACATCGCGAACAAAGTGAAGCTGGCCGGTGTCCGGTTGTGCCACTGGACGTTCATTCACGCAGAGGGTACGTTCGTCGAGCATTTCCTGGGACCCGTCATATTCCCGACGCTGCTGAGAGTGTTGATGGACCCGAATGCCGATAGTGATCAGTCCCAAGCTGCGTTCATGCGCGAGTTTCGTCAAGGTATCTACGAGACGCTCACGGTCATTGGCACAAGAGCGCCGAGCATCGTCGCTGGATCGGAGCAAGCTTTCCAGGTTCTGCTCGTGCGCTGTCTCGTAGAAGAAGAGCGCCGCACTGGAACTGGCGCGAATGCACTGAAGGCGTTCACATCGTTCTCTCGCGCGTATGCGTTGCAATCGTCGGAGGCGATCAAAGCAAGAGTCCAAAACGAGCTGATTGACTTGCTGAGTGGCTCCAGGATCTTCGACAAGAGCAAAAACTACGAGCGAGTCCGTGCTGCGATTGCGACGTGGTGCGGCGACCTTTTGAATGAGAGCGACAGCAGCATCACCATGCGCTTTGCTCTCTTGAGACTGTGCGGAGACGCTGACCAAGAAGTGCAAGCTCTGTCGACGAAAGCTCTGTACACCGATCCGTTGCCTTCGCTCAGTGCTGTCTCGAAGTACTTGAACGCAAAGCATCCGCACAAGGACATCAAGAAGAGCATCCAGGACGCACGAACTGTGGAGAGTTTTCTCAGATTTTGCCTCCAGGTGATCAGGAACTCACAAAATGGAGTCGAGATGGAGATCGCGGACGAGAGCAGCGTGATGGTCGATTACTTGGTGCAGACGCTCCTGGGGAAACCTGAAGTCTCGCTGATAGGTGACACTGCTGCTGTGTCTGGCATGTACCAAGCAGCTGCAACAAGTCTCGTGGAGATATGCTCATTCGACAAGGCTTCAGTGACGGAGATCGTGGGCAAATCTGTGCCGCAGTTGCTGGACGCTGCTTGTATCTCACCAGATCGAGATTTCTTGCAAAGCATTGGCGTGCTCGTGCAGCGCATGATGGAAGCAGAGAGTTTTACAGTTGAGCGTGCAGTGAGCGAGGTGGTTCAAGATATCAGCAGCAGATGTGAGGACACAAGTGTGCAGTCAAGCCATGTCCCTCGGCTCCAGTACGCTTTAGGAAGCGCAATTTCGGTTCTCGAGCAGTCAAAAGCGAAGCTCACTGATGCGCAAGCGGGAGTAGTCGTCGCGGCATTTGGGAGAATGGTGACACTGCTGGAAGCGACAGTGAAAGCGTGCTCCAGCTTCGCTGGATTCCCACGTGGTGAGGACGATCAGAATGCGCGCATCGACCTTCTTCGCAGCGTGTTGGACGGCGTTGGTTTGGCTGGCGCCTTGACCAAGTTCCTTGGCGATGCGTCTTCGTCAACTGAGTGGGTGAAGCTCAAGCGCCAGAGTCTAGTCGAGTTGCAGAAGGTTATCGAGTGGGATCTCGGTGGCATCAGCTCGGATGGAAGTCTGAAGCTCAAGTTGACAAAGCTCAAGTACGTTGCAGTCGAGAATCTCAGTCTCGCTGCAGCAGGACTGCCGAGCACAACGGCGAAGCTGTCGGACTTGACCAGCCCCCTCGAAGATGCACTGAATGCCGTACTGAAGCTTGGAAATGAGCAAGACCCTGAGCTCCAGCTACTCGTCGGCGAAGCTCTCATTTCGATCGGGAATCACGCGTCCAGCGAGATCAGCTCTGAGGTAACAGTGAGCAAGATCACGTTTGCTGAAAACCGCGCAGCTGCCATCTTTTCTCGGCTGCTCAGCGAGTTCGCCGAGTCTCGGCAACCGAATGTCCGACGCAGCGCGACAACGTGGTTGCTGTGCGTGTGCGCCGCTGGTCTTTCCTCGTCAAGAGGCACTGCAGCAGCATTTCCGAACTGGAATCTGCTTCTTCGATCCGAGGTGTTCACTCAGCTTTTGATTGACACGCACGAGTTCTTTGTCACGATGCTGAACGATAGCAACAGTATTGCGAAAGAAAGTGCGGTGAAGGGACTCGCATACCTTCGTCTTCGGTCGCCGAACGCCGAGCTGGGCGACCAATTCAGCGACAGTCTCTTCCGTCGGCTTCGCTGCTTTCGAGCATTCACCTCGAATTCGACTGGCGCATCCGGTTTAGACGCTGAAGATGTGGACATGGATGCGCCGAGCCAAGCTGAACCGGCGCCAGGGATCGCAAGACCGGCGCCGAGCCCCACGCAAACGCCTGCTGCTGGCACAACAGTGGAGAACGCAGCGTACCGCGAAGTCAGCAACCTCGCGGCTGACATTGGAGACCCGGAACTCATGTACGCTCTCCTCTACTTGAGTACGACGGACCCGATCTGGCAGACTCTGCTCGAGTCTTCATCCGTACCGGTGCTTACAGAAGGAACCAAACAGAAGCTGTTCTCGTTTGTCGAGGTGGACAGAGCATTCCGCCTATCGATCATTGAAAAAGCCGGCAAGCTGTGGATGGATGAGAGCTACTCGAACACGAACAAGCTCGTGCCGTGGCTGTATCTGCTCAAGTTCCACTCGAACTCGAAGGTGTCGGAAGTGATGAACAATCTGTGGAACTTTGCAAAGGGCAAGTTCGTCACCACGAGTACGCAAGAGAAGACGTTGTTGCAGCAGCACTGGCGCGTGATCTTCAGGTTTTTGCTCTCGCGACTGGAAGCCAGCCGCAACTTCAAGTATCGCGAGGCTGCGTGCGTGGCGCTGATCGACATCCTGAATGGAGCGGACGCAGATCAGTTGCGAGACGAGTTTCTGCACCTGTGGAAGCTCGCGTCTGCTGCAGTCGACGATGTGATGGAGGCAGTGTGCGTGGTCGGTCTGAAACTGTACCGGTACATGGGCGAGCTCAGTCTTCGCATCGCAGCGAACGACGAGTTCTGTCGCAAGATCTTGCTGCAGTACCTCATCGAAGATGGCATTGTGAACAAGAACATGGTCTGTCGCGCGCTCGGCATCGACATCTTGCTTCGTCTGGTGAAAGCGCTGGACGCTGTGTCTATTCAGGAGTCGCTCGCGTCCTTGATCCTGAAGCTGCTCGAGTACTTGTCGTCGCTGGAGATGCCGGAGCTGCAGTACGCGCAGTTCCACGTGCAGAAGAAAGACCAGCTGGAGCGTCTTCGTGTGTCCATCAGCCAGTCTGGACCGGTGGGGCAGTTGCTCGAGCTGTCGACGACGCGACTCAAGGAGCTCGCAGGTACCGACACGTGCGTGGAGATCGTGGATGAGCTGTCACGGGGTGTTTCGAATCTGTTGCGCTTTGGTGTGGGTCTGAACACGCGCGTGGGCACAGCGAACTTTGTGGTGTCACTGGCGGTGGAGCTGCCGTTCGAGCTGCGCAAGTGCAAGGGAGCCGAGCTGCTGCTCACACGAGTGTTTGTGCCGTTCGTCGGCAACAAGACGTCGGCGGAGAACGACGTGTACGGCGACGAAGAGAGTCGGTATGGCGCGTCGTCGGGAGGGTTGACGGACGGGCTGGTCATCCAGACGTACTGTCGCGCCGCCGCGTACCTGTGTCCGCTCGTGGACGCTCCGCTCGTGAAGGAGTACGTGCGCGCTGGCATCTTTGCGTTCAACAAGACCAAGCGATCGTCAAGTCCTACTGCTGGGAATGGCGATGCGATGGTCAGTTCCGGTGGCGCTGCTAGTGTCGTTGCTACCAACCCTGCAGCTCCTGTGATTCAGTCCTCGGACGCGAACCGCTTCTTGCTCGTCACCGCGATCGCGACGAAAGAGCTCGTGGCGAAAGTGCCGCCGATCACCGACGCGAGCACCATGGTGCAGGCGGACAACCGCAACGACTGGTACTGCACGCATGTGTTCCCCGGCGCGTTCATCGGTCAGTTTGCGTCGACCGAGGCGCTCAAGACTGCGTGGACGGCAGTGCTAGAAGAGCTCCCACCGTCCGTGCTGTACGCCGAGGCGTCGATCGACGCGACGCTGGCAAGCATCGCTAGCTTCATTGGTCACACGGCGTGGGACACACGCAAGCAAGCGGCGCTGGCGCTCCACGCGCTCTTCTCCGAGACGTCGAGCTACCGATCGCGCATCACGTCGCAGCAGAGTGAGCGCATCTGGAGGAACCTTGTGGACGCAGTGCCGGGGCGGCTGTGGAAGGGCAAGGGCGTGATCCTCGAGGCGCTGGTGGCGCTGGCGTCCGTGAAGAAAGAGCAGAAGCAAGATCGTTTCTTGTCCACACTGCTGCTGGACGAGTGCGAGCGCGCGTGGAAGAACAGGGAGATGGCGTACATGGAGAGCGCGCTCGTGAGTTTCGGCAAACTGTCCAAGCAGATGGCGAGCGGAGAGTGGGAGCTGCAGCTCGCAAACTTTTCGTCCTTGCGTGGGGCATTCCTGAGGTGGCTGGATGGGAAGGCAAGTGGAGATGGAGGTGGAGCGAGTCCAGAGCAAGACGGTGGCGATCAAGTGATGGAGACGCCAGTCGAAGAGGAAACGCAGCGGTTCATGCTTCCGCCACTCATGGTCAAGAGCGTCTTCGAGTCGCTGGCGCTCGTGTGGCCGACCACGTTTCCCTCTGGCAGCAATGATACCGAGAACAGTGGAGACGTAGTGCACAATGCAGCGTCTGCGACCAGCTCAATCCCAACTGCGACCGAGACCATCGCGTGGCTGAACGAGTGCGTCTCGCGCTCAGACTTGAATGTGTGGAGCATCCGCAAGTCGGTGTTCGAGGCACTGGCTGCCGTCGTTGCGAGCGCGCCGGCCAAGGCGTTCGCCGCGCCGCAGACGATGAACCAAGTCGTGGACACGTGCTGCGGCGACTACGGCGTGCGCGACGCCAAGTACTCGATGATCCGCGTCGCGGCGGCGTCTGTGCTCGTGGCGCTGACGCGGCGCCACCGGGACGCCGACCACAACCTCACGCTGCACCTGCTCGTGCACAAGGAGCGCATCTCTGAGACGCTCGAGGTGCTGCGCAAGAGCGAGGAGCCGGCAGAGCAGCGCGCGGCGTTCCAGACCATGACGCATTTGCTCGAGCTGCAGTAGTTCGACCAAGCGAAAGAGAGCCTGTGAGAGGGAGAGAATAGAGATCCAACCAGATTGTGAGCTTTGGAGTTGGTTTCCATGAAGTGTATGCAATTACGTCTATTTGGTCAGGAAGGGGCTTTACGAATGAGTCTGCCTCACTGGGTCTTCTTCGTTGTCTTCTCGTGCTCGGAAGCTGGTGCTGATGGCGACGGGTCCTCCTTGTACGGGTACGAGCTGTAGAGGAAGAGGCTGAACGCCACGAGCGCCGCCGCGACGAACACTTCCGCGGGAAGCACGGCGCCGTAGACGTACGACTCGACGAACGCCGTGAACGCGATGCCGCAGATGAGCGCGAACGACTTGAACACGCCGCCGACGTGCTTGGTCACGGTGCCGACCAGCAGACCGCCGAACGCGTTCGTGACGACCGGGATCAGCGTGTACGCGTCGCAGCCGTCCAGCAGCGACCCGAAGAGCGAGTCCGCGCCTGAACCTGAACTCAAAGCGGAAGGAGAAGCTGAACCAGAAGTCGAAGACACGAGCGCGGACCAGAGCATCGGCAGCACGAGGAAGACGCTGCCGTACATCGAGAGCTCGATGGTGACGAGCGCCGCGTCGCGCTGGTGGAGCTGCATCGAGCGCTGCGTGATGGCGGCGCCGACGCCCGAGAGGATGGACGCCGCGAGCACCAGCAGCAAGCCCAGCTCGAACGACGCCGGGTGATGCGCAGTCTCCTCACTGCCGCTGCCGCTGTCCTTTGCGAGCGAGAGCAGCACCGCGGCCGAGAGCAGCACGAGCATCGCGCCGCACTGCTGGACGCTGAAGCGCTTGCCGAGCAGCAGGTGCACGAAGAGCGCGGTCCAGAGCAGCTTGGTCTGGTTCACCAGATTGAACACGATCGGCGGCAGGTGCTGGTACGAGATCTGCACGAGCACGTTCTGCACCGCGTAGGTGCACGCGGGCAGCCCCGACGCCCGCAGACTCTGCGCGAAGCTCCACGCCTTGAGCGCCTTGACGAGCTCGCCGTTCGCCGCGATCACAGCGAACGCGACCAGCAGCTTGCAGAGCTCGCACGCGACCACGAGCGCAGTGGACGACGTGGCGCCGGACGCGAACTCCTTGTAGAGGATCGGCTGCAGCCCGAACTGCACGGCCAGCAGCAGCATCGACACGAGCCCGACAGTGGACATCGCCATGATGACTGCGCTTCTTCTTGTTGTCTGTTCAGTGTGAAGAATGGTGTGGTGGTTTGCTCCGAAAGGTACTTTCGCCTTTCAAGTGAGCAGAAGACCTCGGTGGTTTCACTATGGTTATTGCCTATTTGCAGCTCTGCCCAGATGCGATGATTCCCCATTGAAATCGCTCTCTTCACCCCTTGCTTCGCAACGATCGCAGTTTAGCGACTCTTTGACCCTCACTCTCATTCTCCAACAATCCCAAGCCCCTTGACCATCGCAGAGGCCATCGCGGACGCGCTGCACACCAAGCACAGCAAGCTCCACGTCAATGTCAAGTCCAAGCGCGTGTTCGCGCCATTCGGAGTCGCGCTCCAAAAATGGTGCAACAACATCAACAACAACGCATGGAAATAAAAAGAGATTATAACGTAGCTGCTGTGAAGTCTGTCTGTGCGTGCGTGTCGCCACGGAAGCCAGCCGTCATGGATAACCACTTTGGCAGTCGACATTGCTCTGATCCTGTCGACACCACAGTTGCAGCTCCGTCGACCGACAACTCCCTGGACAGGCTCGGGGCTAAGGGGTGATGGTGCTCTCCAGAAATCGGTTGCCACATTCGTTGCAGAACTTGTTCTTCGTAGGGTTCGCGCTGCTGCACTTGCTGCAGGTCTTGGTACTCTCGACAGCTCTCCCTTCCTTGACGCGGATCACATCCTTGAGCTCCTTGATGACGTCCGGCAAACTCAGTCGAGCGGTCGGTTCCGCCGCGCAAAGCGCCGCGACAAAGTCCCACTGCTTATCAGTGAACACTGAGTCTGGACGCACATAAGGTTCCTTCTCGGCCGCATTCTGGATGACCACTTGGTCCGGGGTCGCTCGCCCCCACGGAAGCCCTCCAGTCACCGCTTCGATGATGCACATGCCGAACGAGTAGACATCGGAAGCGAAGCTAGGGAACACCTCAGGTCCACCCAGCAACACCTCCGGTGCTTTCCAACGCACCGCAGTGGTGTGCTTCTTTGGACTCGTGACGCTCGCGCCGCCCATGTCGTGGCTAAACCCAAAGTCACACACCTTGGCTCTCCCATCGACGCCAACCAACAAGTTGCTGCACTTCAAGTTGTTGTGCACGATTTGCTTCGCATGCAGGTACGAAAGCCCCTCCGCGACGTCCAAAAAGAGATACCAGAGCTTCTGCTTGTTCTTGTCGCTCTCGCCAAAGTAGACATCAAAGCTGCGGCGGTCGCCCGCGTCCTCGCAGAGAAGATACATCGGGGACCCCACGTAGCTCCCGCCTTTCATCTTGAGCACATTGGGGTGGTCGAGGCGATTCCACAGCTCGCCCTCGGCGTAGATCGCCTCCTGGGTCTGCTTGCTGTCCGAGTACAAGCACTTGACGACGATCTTGGCTTTGGTTCGCTCGAGC
>JAASFO010000881.1:0-11882 GCA_023333815.1 Globisporangium recalcitrans | reverse complement strand
TGCTGGTACTTGAGCGGACGCTCGTCCCAGAGCTTGGTGCTGTAGGTAGCGACATTGTCCTTGGGGGTGTACCCTTGCGGCGTGAGCACTGGCGAAGGCGACGCTTGTTTGCCCATGGTGGTTGGAGGTCGCGCGCAAGTTTGGGAAGGAGGTCAAGCGATCCTGAAAAGGTGGTGGGGTGGCTGGATTGGGGGATACTACGGCTGATACCTTTTCACAGCTCTTCTGTCGAGGCAGCCGCAAGAGAGAAAAGTAGAGAGGGACACAGAGAGGCTAGGGAGAGAAGTGTACGATAGATGGAGATGACCCTCAGCCCGCTGATGCCGCGACCCTCAGGACTACGGACTACGAGCACCACCCATCAGCAGTTGCAAATCCCGTTGGAGTAGCATAGACTACGACTGCGTGATTCTTGAAGATCGCTAGCGTATTGGAAATGGCAGCTTCTACTGCACGATGCACCTACCCAAGTGTGGTGCGGGCAGGACAATGAGTGCACCTCTTGAGGTAACGTCAGCGCTGAAACGATTCCTGTCGAAAAGATGGATGTGAGCCATTTGAGGTGATCGCATTAGGTCGCGCGCGATCTTCCCATTGACCACTTGGAACAGCGCCTCTTCTGACGAACCGAACTTTTTGGTCGCTGGTGAGACCGCCGCATCCATCCTGAGAGGGGGTCAATGCCAGTGGGCTGCACCTCCACCTGGCATTCAGGATGAGTGGACACTGTACAGACTTGCGCAAGCACAGTGTTCCTTCGTCAGTCCCAAGCATCGATCTGAACGTCCGCAACTTGACGACATGAATGCAGCACAGTGCACTATTGCAGTTCTTAGCGGCTCCTCCTTCACCCCGTAAGCTGTTGCAACTCAAAACGAGGAACCTACCTTGTGCTTGGACAAACAACATTGGCAATGGAGAGTGTTTGCACGAGCGACAGGTGGGAGCGTTTGTACTTGGAAGCGATCGATTATTTGGTGCTGACCGACTTTGTATTGATGTTTCGCTCTCATCTTAGCCTCCGTCCTACACGATCTTCAAGCTCCTGACCAACCCGTCGGTGGGTGGAGACACCCTGTGGGCGTCCGGCTACGAAGCGTACGAGCGCCTCACGCCTCCGTTCCAGAAGTTCCTCGAGGGACTGACCGCGATCCACAGCAGCGAGGTGCGTTACAATAGATTCGACTTATGTCTCGTTGAGTGTTGAGCGAAGCGACGTTGCGGGATATGAACGAGAGACTCACTCAAGTGTATTGCTATATCACGTGCGCATTCACAGAGCCAAGGCGACCGTGCGGCCAAGCGCGGCTTCAACGTGCGCCGGCCGGTCGCGGAGTTTGAGCACCCGGTGGTGCGCACGCACCCAGTCACGGGCCGCAAGATGCTGTTCGTGAACGCGGGATTCACGACGCGCATCCCGCAGCTGTCTGTCGTGGAGTCCGGTATGTTGAGTGCGCTTGCTGTTGGTTGGCATTGGAACGAAAGCGAGGATTTGTATGCTAACTGAGCGACTGGATGGACTGTGTGAGTGTAGATGTGGTGCTGCGGTTCCTGTACAAGCACGTCGCCGAGGGTCACGAGTTCCAGGTGCGCTACCGCTGGTCGAAGGACGCCGTGGCGATCTGGGACAACCGCATCACGTTCCACTACGCCACGTTCGACTACCTCCCGGGCAATCGCCACGCGGTGCGCGTCACGACGCAGGCAGAGCGTCCGTATCAAGCAGAGGCGGTGCCAGCGGAAGCCCAGGAAGCGCCATGAGGAGGCAGATTGGGATGTTTCTTCGTCAGTGCAGGCGAGTTCACAGTATGTAGCAGTATAACAGAGCAGTGTGGAAATGAAATCTGCAGTGAAGCATCCATTGTGCTCTCCTCAAGTTTGAGTGCAATGATAGTGGTCACTTCGGATATAGTGATATGGGGACTTTGTACCAGCAGCTCCGAGGAGTCTTCTGTAAGATAGCAGTGACACTTCAAGACACATGCAATTAGAGAGAATGATGCCATTTGCAAAATGTGATTGCGACTCTTGAGGATCCACATTCAAACCAGCATGCACACTGCTGAGCACTAAGAACGATGTCCAACACCGACGCGCTCGCCATGGCGCAGCTGGAGCTGCTCTACCGCCTGGGCGTGCTCGAGAGGGAGCAGCCGGAGACGTCCGCAGAACACACGCGTCGGTGCTGGTGTAAGAGCAGATCCTCGCGGCGACGACTCGGAGAGCGAAGAGTTGCGCTCTGTTGCCGCACTTCACCCGCACCGCCACGTGAAGCAGCTCGGTGGCGACAGCTCAGATTGCCGTGTGCGCCAGCAGCACAAGCCACTGAGCACGTCCTCAAGAGCGCGAGCCTACGGCAGCATCAGCGCGTCGCCACGCGGTGTCAACCACAGAGGTGAGCGCACTTCTTCTGCGTCACAGCAGCACCTTCGTCAACCGCGCCACTCGCACCGCAGAGCCGAGAAGCCTCGCCGGCAAACAACCCATGACAAAGAAACCCTGCGCATGCGGCTCCTCTACTGGAAGCTCTTTGTGCGCAACGCGCGAGAGAAGAGCAAGCTGAGAGCGATCTGGGTCTTCCACGTGAAGAAGCGCGCGATTGCAGCGTGGACCACCGTGGTTGAGCATCAAAAGCGCTTGGTCGTGCAAAACCAATCGCTGCTACAGTGGAAAGCGAGACGAGCAGCGCGCAAATGGCGCAAGTGGGCGACGAACAACCAGCGGATCCAGTTTCTACTCGGCAATGCTCGCTGGCGCGAGCTCAAGGCGGTTTCGTGCAGAAGCAGGCAGAATCGACGAGGACTCCGCAAGTTCCTCGATGCGCTCCACTCCTACAGAGAGCGTGCAGTGGCGAAGCAGAGCGCAGTGTTGCGGAACCAACTACTGCTCAAGACGAACGCAAAGAGGCGATTGTTCGAAAGGTGGACAAAGTTTATCATGCTGCGAGTCTCAACGCGTCGAATCCAGCGCCAGATCGCGTTTCGTGTCAGTCGCCGGCGGTATTTCCGCATCTGGTGGGCGTGCATGCGCGACACCCAGTGCATCGCTCAGTTCGAGGCAAGGCGGACGGGAGCATCAGTTCGCCAGCACTTTGTCGCCTGGTGTTTTGTCGCGAAAGCGCTTCGAATGGCTGGGAAGAAATCCGTGCGGACTCACAAGAGCACGCGAGCGCGCTTCTTCCGGGCGTGGAAACGAGAAACAGCGCTTCGTGCCCGCTTCCAGAGCGCCGCGCATGAGTTCGAGAGATGGAGGCTGTCGAAAGCGCTTACGAGGTTGAATGTGTGGGTGGACGAGATGCGGAGGCAGCGCGGGATAGAAGAAAAGTGGAGATGTCGAATGTTAGAAAGAGTGTGGCGACTCGGCTTGCTGAAGTTCCACCAGCTGCAGCAGGACGCGAGAGCAGAGATGAAGAGCCAGGAGCTGCAAGTGCAGCGCAGTCACTTTGCGCAATGGACTCAGGAGGGTTACGTGCACCGGATGTCGACCAATGAGCACGTGGCTGCGGGCGAGCTGCCTTTGTTCGATCCGCCAACTCCCCCACGTCAGTAGAGAATAAGCAAGACCAGCCGCAGCCAGATTCAACGAGAGACCGAACACGGCTACCAGCACGGTCAGCGCGAGCAATCGAAGATGCTGAGCGCTGCCATTACCAAGTCAAAAGCAAGTCTCCCACTGCTGCCTCTGTACGATGAAGAAGAGTATCCAAGTGGGAAACCATCAGCGCCGACGAGCGTTGCGGAGAAGAAAGAGCAACAAGGTCCAGAAACGCCACCGCTACCATATCGTGGTCGTGATCATCGTGGCGACTTTTCTTCTTCAAGCGTCATGGCTCTGGGTATGAGGTCGTTGCCGTCTCATCCACAGTAGCAGAAGGTTCCCACCGAAAGGCAACGTCCGTGGACGAGTATTCCGACGATCTCGAGAGCGAAAGCGCAGAGAACCTGACTGCAAACAATGTCGTGCGCTCTTTACAGCCACAAGCAGCAGCACCATTTTCCAGGCGGAGATGGGAACCAGTGGCGATGAGCAACTGCTGCCAGACCAAGACGTACAAGTCCATGTGAGCGACCCGATGCTGGATCAGTTGACTCACATCGAGCGCTTCACAGACTCGTCAGGTATGTGTCACACACTTCATTTCCATTTCGTGGTCTGCTGTTGTGTCGCTTTCGTTTACTCACACAGCTGACCGACAGATTGGCAAGCGCACCCAACACTGGAAGACATCGCTGAGCTCGGTGTCCATGCAGCAGCTCCAACTTCACTCTACCAAGTCACACCCGTCCAGGTGCGTCATCTTCTCCAGATTCACTCGACCAGAAGGTGTGAAGGCAGGCACTGACTTTTGCATGTCTTCATGCAGGATTCCGAACTGAACGACATGACCGAGTCCACGTTTGGCGCGGTGCGATTCTTGAAGATGATGATGCCAGTGAGAATCACGATGCAGTGTAAAGTACGTGGGCATATTTGCGACTAAAGTAGGAGAAACGAAAGCAAAACATCGTCGTGGTGCACTCGAACGAGATCTAAACCATGGAAAACGGCTCACTAGAGACTGGGCGACTGATTCCCAGCTTCTAAATGAACTCCGAATCCACGTCATCGAAGAACGGGTGGCGAAGCGCCTCCTTCGCGCTGATTCTTGCTGCTGGGTTGTAACGGAGCATCGCCTGTAAAAGAGACGCATGCCATTCATTAGCCAGTGAACAAGCACAAGAGAAACAAGTCATGGACAAAAGATCTCGTACCTCCAGCAAGTCGAGTCCGCTCTTGTCGAGCTGCGGGAAAACAGCGGCGAGTTCTTTCTTTCGCCACTTTGGGAACGTTGGAGCGTAGTCGCGCAGTTTCGTCACTCCAGACCAGACCGATTCGTCAGGCGTTCCGAGCGTTCTGTTGAATCACACACACACACACACACGCAGTTAGTACATTGATGCTTGTTTGAATTGCGTGAAGCATTTACGCAAGACCCACCGGAAGATTCGGTAGAGCTGGTCAATCTCAGAGTCGCCAGGGAAGAGCGGCTTCTTCGCGAGCATCTCGGCGAAAATGACGCCAACGGACCAGATGTCGACCGGAGGGGAGTAGATCTCCTGCCCAAGCAGAATCTCAGGCGCGCGGTACCACAAAGTGACCACTTCGTGTGTGTATTTCTTCACTGGGATGCTGAATGCGCGAGCGAGACCAAAGTCGGCAATTTTGAGGTTGCCCTTCAAGCTCACGAGCAGGTTCTGAGGTTTGAGATCGCTGCACAGGTCGAAAGTACAAACGCGTTAGCGACACTCACAAAAGACGCCCCGCAGTGCAGCAAAGTGCCTACCGGTGCATCACGCCACGGGAATGAGAAAAGGCAAGTCCTTTCAGCAACTGGTACAGCAAACTCTGCAACAAAAACAAAAACGAGAAAAGACTGGCAGCCTCTGGGCAACGAAAACAACCGCATTCTACAGTAGATACAGCACCAACCTTGATCAGCGCTGAGTCGAGCGTCCCCAGCTTGTGCTCCATGAACCGCTTCAAGTCCTTGTCGACGAACTCAAACACGAGAAAGAGCTTGCCATCTTCCTGCAAGCAGTCCAGCAAACTAAGCACACGCGCCGCCAGAAACAAAGCAAAAGCACAACCGTCGTCAGCGCCGTATGGCCGGTGTAGTACTCTCCAGGGCGATACCATTGGGAGCGCGCACGCACCTGACGATGTTGGGGTGCTCGAGCTCGCGCAGCACGGAGATCTCGCGCAGCGCTGTGCTCGGGATGCCGTCGTCCTCGGTCTCGAGGCGGATGCGCTTGAGCGCGACCACCTTGTCGGTCTTGAGGTCGAGCGACTTGTAGACGACGCCGTAGGTGCCTTCGCCGATGGAGCCGCCTTTCTCGATGCGCTGGTAGCGTTCCATTTTGGGTCTTGTTGTTGCTGCGAATGCTGCTGCGAATGCTGCTGCGAATGCTGCTGCGAATGCTGGTGATGGATGCTTTTGGTTTGAAATGCCATAAAACTTGCAGTCAATGCGAGATGTTTGGCGGCAAGAGTGATGGTCACTTTCACATTTTGGCGCGACTTTCTCTACCGTGTGCACCGTCGCTAAGTGCGAATGTTTGGATGAGGGGCTTCTATTGAGAGCGGGTACGGTGCGTCACAATCAAACCAAAAAGACTCGAGTTGAAATGGGAAGTCTATTCCGAGCAAAGTGCTGTTTTGGCTAGAATGTCGCCTTGCAACAACAGCATCTGACTCGGAAATCGCTCAAACTGTCGCCCAATTCAAGTCGTACCTAACATTTGTTCTCGTCTTTTTTCGTCTCGAATCAAATGCGCACGGGTCGTACTTTTGTCGACAGAACCCGTCAAGTTGCAAAACCGACCCGTCAGCTTTCATGAATACCGGTAATGACGAAAGTGCAAACTCGAGTTATATTTCAGTCTCGATTTGAGCATTCATGTGATAATTAGCGTCGACGTTCCCAGCGCTTCGAGTGAAGAAAAGTGCCACTCGGCTTACAAAACCTGCGATCCATTCCCCGCAAAACCGAAAGCAGCTGTGCAGGGAATTGAGTCGCGAGGAGTGGAATGAAATGATGGGTATGCTGCTCGGAGTGATGGTTCGCCTGGGAGACTTTATACTCTTCTACTGCTGTTCTTGTGGTGTTACAGCCGAGTCGCCACAAGAACACAGGGAAGCGTCTGGTCGTGACGAGCAGGCGACTCCAAAGCGCATACCCTGTCTAAGCGGATCTCGTTCCGCTGTCCAAATTTTGGCTCTCTCCCAGCAGTCAACCCTTTTTATTCAGATTAGCTTTGACAGAGAGACAGAGAGACAGGGGCGTTGACTGGCGTGCTTTTTTCCTTTTTCCAGCTATTAGCCTGCTCCAACAACTTGCTCATTCATCAAATCGCCGCAAGAGGCCCCCTCCCCAGAACACCACAGATCAGGAAGCTGCTGCAGAAAAGCATACGACAAGGGAGACGATGTCTTTCTAAGTTGGTTGTTGCTTCTCCGTCTCGCGATGATCAAGATGACTCTTGAGCGTTGTTAAAAGCCTCTTTCCTTCGTATTTACTCACATGAATATGGAGCAGAGCTGTTAACGAACGAACCCCATGCGCGCGTTTGAAGACCAAACACCCACAATTTAGGAAATGATGACATAAAGACAGTCGACGTTAGAAGGATGGTTTTCTTGAATGAGAAATTGAAGACAGAAGAAACAACACCAAGCGAGAGCGCACGAGCGAGAACGACAACAAGAACAAGACAACACCAGTGATTGAAGAAGAAGAAACGAGAACGAGAACGAGAAGAAGAAGAAGAATGCTGCACGAGTTGGAAGACACGACGAGCCTGTGGCTGCAGGACCCGGTGAAGAACTGGCGAGAGTGGTCCGTGCCGCAAGACAAGGCGTTGACGAGCAGCGTGGACTCGGACGGCCTCCTGGAGAAAGTGAACGAAGACAAGTTGGCGCGCGACGTCGACGACCTCTCTGCAATTTTCGAGGAGCTGGCAGACGGCGTGGTGGATTTCCCACTCCCATGCGATGACGACGACTTGGCGACCGACGCGGACGTGGTTGGCGAGTGGATCGACGGCTTGGACAGCGATGCGATGAACGTGGACGAGATCTCGGAAGCATTCGACGCGTTGGTGGCTGAGCAGGAGGATGCGATGAACAAGGCGGAAGAGCTCCTGAAGCAGAAGGGCATCGAAGAAGCGAACAGCACCAGCTACAGCTCCTCCGAGTATGACGACGACGATGAGGACATGGAAGAGTCTGACGACGACGAAGACAGCGCGCGCGCGATCTCGGTCCAGATTATTCCGTCTCCACCAGTGTGGGCCACCATGGCGCCATTGGATCCTCGCAGTTGCATCAAGACCTCTGTGTTCAAGAACATCGACTCCCGTATTCCGCGCATCGACATTCCACGCATCGACCTTTCGTTTGCTGGCAAGGCTGACGAGGCGAAGACTGGCGGGGCTGCACGCCCTGTCGGACCTCAACTCAAGTGCCTGTCGCCAGTGCGCGAGAGCGAGAAGAGCGCGTCGATCCCTGAATACCGCCACGACTCAGCCACGTGCTGGATCTGCAAGAGCTCGAAGACGCCGGAGAAGAAGCGCGCACTGCACCGTTTCCTCGAGAAGAGAAGCCGCCGCAACTGGAAGAAGGGTCCACGTTACAGCGGCCGCAGCAACGTCGCTGCCTCTCGCGTGCGCAACGGTGGTCGCTTCATCTGCACCACGCAATGGATTTGAAGACCGCAGCTCACTCCTCCCTCCTTCTCCTCTCCTCCCCCCAAGTTTCTTTTACGATTTTCACGCTTTGTTTTTTTAGTTTGTCGCTTTTCTTTTCGGGAGCTCTAGTTACTGTTAGCTTCGACGTTTGCATGTTTCTCTTTGACACTGAACCATTCTCTTTTAATGCCGCGAGCACCTAATGCCATCTATTTTTTGAAAACCCCAATGTTCGAGCGAGTTTGTTTGCATGCGTCAATCAGCGATCAGCAGTCAGTGCACTCTTCACACGTTCTTGCATCTCGGTGTTGCAAAGTCAAGCCATACGCGCTGAAATGGATACATTTTCTGTTAGACACATGGGTCAGATTGCTCGTTCATGTCCTCTTGTCTTCTTCAGTGCTGCGTGCGTGTGCGTAGAAGATGGCGAGCGTGCAGACGAACAGCATGAAGCCGTAGTCGTCTAGCGCGGCGGCGGTGTACGGGTACGAGATGCCGACGATCAGGTTGGACAGCCAGCTGCAGACGATGCAGATAAACAGAGTCTGCTCGCCCGCGACGAGCGAGATGGTTATGCCGATCATGCCGGACAGGATCATCTTGCGGTTGCCGAACTTGTTCGCGAGCCAGCCGGAGAAGAAGGTCGGCAGCACGGTCACGATGTTGACATCAGTGTGCCGATGCGGTCGTCGGAGAAGCCGGCTTTGCTGAAGATGTCCGACGAGCAGAAGAAGATGGCGATCATACAGGTGAGCTGCTGTGTGGCGGTGATGCCGATGGCGGAAGAAGATCGGCGAGAGCAGGAGCGCCACGTTGCTGCCGTTGAACTGGGCGATCTCCTCCAGGTCGGTCGCGGACGGCTGGCGTGCTCGATGTCCGTCTTCTCGCTGTACTCGAGCCATCCGAGTGCGAGGTGGACGTTTTCGTGGCCGAAGAGACGAGCGAGCTCCTTCTCAGCGTCCTCGTCGCGTCTCCGATCCGCGTCCTTGTTGCGCTTCTTGCTTCGCCTCTCCACGGGTTTAGTGATGCTTGCTTCCGCTCTGTCAGTCATGAGTGCCAACTCGGCAGGCGTGAATCCTGCCGGAAACAGAATCAGCGCAGCACGCCACAGCAGCGTGGTGAGCTCGCCAGAAGAGATCTCTGTTGTGCTTGCAGGACCCATTTTTGTCACTCACAGTCAACTTTGATGTCCCTCACTCGACGCAGGCTATGCTGAGAATACCCTACGCGACTAGCTTATCTGAATGAAGAAACCCTCTCCTACACGCTGATCAAAATGCACAGGGAGGGGAGCGTCCTCGTTTTTCTTCAGCATGCAAACAACAACATCAGACGCGCAAAACCAAAATGGTGAGTGGCGGTAGCAATTGTGGAGCTCTGTCTGTGTGTGTCCCTCGGCACGCGGCGCGCAGCCTACAGGGATCGACACAGAGGCGGGTGTAGAGAGACTCACGCGTGTGCACGTGTGCTGTCGTGTGTATGTGATTGACTGGCAGTCGACGAAGCTCTCCAGTGACAAGAAGCAGAAGGTGGAAGCCTTCCGGAGCACCACCAACGCTCGGTACGTGGCGAAGACAGCGCCTAATGCGGGCCGAGCAAATGCACACAGCCTTCGTGGGGACTGACCTGCGCATGTGCTTGACGTGTTGGACAATAGGGAATCGACGGCCACGTCGTACCTTGCGCGGTTCAGCTGGGACTTGATGCGCGCGGTCAACGACTTTTACGCGAACGGCGGCGAAGTCAGCGAAGCCTCGTACGTCTTCCCTTCAGATCTCTTTGTCTTTGAGCGCATACCGCATTGCCGAGTGCTGACAATGGTGCTGCTGTGTGTTGTTCTTCTGCTGTTGGATTTAGAAAACCCGCCCCGGTTTCTCAAGAAGCGATTTCCACCTGGTTCGACCAATACGTGGGTACGTTTGTGTGTGAGTGCATGGCATTGTCAATGAACCGCTCTGTCGCTCACGCTCTTGCTACTCGATTTCGCAGACGAAGAGGAGGATGAAGATGCGATCAACGAAGACGGCATCCTGAAGTTTTGCGAAGACATTGGCGTCGACCCTCAAGACGTCGTCGTGCTGATCATCGCATGGAAGATGCAGGCTGCGTACATGTGCGCGTTCACGCGCAAGGAGTGGAAGCAGGGCATGGAAGCCATGGGCGTGGACTCGATTGAGAAGCTCAAGGCGAAGCTGCCGGCGCTCCGCGAAGAGATCGGGAGCGAAAGCAGCTTCAAGAAGTTCTACTCGTTCTGCTTTGGGTTCTCGAAAGAGCCGGGTCAGAAGAGTCTCGGCATCGACATCGCGGTGCCAATGTGGGAGCTGCTGCTGTCGACCCGGTTCGAGAAGCTCACTGGCCACTGGCTGGCGTTCTTGAAGGAGAAGAATCCGTGCAAGGGCGTGACGCGCGACACGTGGGATCTGCTGCTGGACTTTTTCGGCAAAGTGCGCGAGTCGTACGACGACTACAACGAGAACGAGGCGTGGCCGGTGCTCATCGACGACTACATGAGCTGGATAGAAGCCCAGAAAGTGTAAATGCGCTCGCACTCGCCAAGGTTGGTCGGCTGTTGTTAGCAGTCTTCAAGACAAACGACGGAAGCAAATAGTACAAAGCCGATGTGACGCATTTGCGAGCTTCGAGAGACGCAAACACCCTTTGGATTATTATGTCTCCTTGTTTGGACTGTGTCCGCCCGATGAAGGAATGACTTTTTCTCACATTGCACACAGAAGTTGACAAGCCTCAACTCACTCGCGTCTGCACGTGTTTCGAGCAGCATCATCGATAGCGCTCTGCGAGTGGAGCAGCGACTCGAGCACGAAGGGCTCCGACGTCGATCCGAGATTGCCGTGTTGTGCCTCCTTTCACTCGCGTCTGCAAGTGAACTGCACCCAGATCTGTCAGTTAATGTGATCCACGATTACGCGAGAAAGAGAGAAAAAGAGAGTGCGACATCGATTTTGCAAATATCCGAAAACAAGGTCTGAAATTGTTGCTTTTTTCGAAAAAATGAAAAAGAAGTGGGAATGTGTGCTTATTCCACAATTTTAGATGAATAAATCATTTTTCGAGTTCCCGCTGCAGACATGTTGATCTGAGTATGGTGTTGCCCGGCACAAGATGAGATGTTTGTATTGTTGATACCTATCTCATTGTTGCCCTACTTCCGTTGCAGTGATCCACACCAGCGCAAGAGCTACCCAGATCAATCACAGACGATTACATTTGAAGTACGATTTCATGGTTGTCAAGGACACTCACTAAAATACGAAACATCAATGGAAAACACAAATGCACAGCTCTTCTATCCGTTGCTGTCCGACTACCCCAATACAATACAAAACGAACCCAAGCGTGCAGGAGGAGGAAATAGGCATCACTCCTTCCTTCGTATTGCTTTCCGAGACAGTGAAAGAGAGAGCACAAGTGTAACCGGGCGTTCCCGAGTTACGCAGCACAGTGCACAGAGTGAGGAAGCGTGTGTTGAACACCTTCCTGCAAGGACTCGTGACTGGGTTGAGAACGTGCGTTGTTCGCCTGCGTATGCAGAGCGATACGCACAGTTCTCTGTTGCCTGCTTCCTGCAGGGCAACGACGCGTTTCTATTGGTCTCCTGTACCAACAGGGACCGCACGAAAGACTCTTACTCTTCAG
>JAASFO010000880.1:0-11888 GCA_023333815.1 Globisporangium recalcitrans | reverse complement strand
GAAGCCACGCGCACGTACATCGGCGGAGGCTCGGAGCTGGGCTGCCAGCCGGTGACGAACACGCCCGTGAGCATCGACCACATCACCGTGAAGGAGTACGTGGAGAGCGTGTTCAACATGAAGCACGACGACATCGGGTACAACTTTGGCTACATCTTCGTGGCGATCGTCGTGTTCCGCGTGCTGTCGCTGCGCTACGTCAACCACCAGAAGAGATAGACGAGGGGAGTCTGTTGCTGGGCTGGGTATCACTACGCAGTAGTAGATGGCGATGAAGAGTTTGAGTTTTCAGAGGCAGCTAGGTGGAACAAATGGGAGTCCGATCCTACTCTGACTCTCCAGAGTCGTGCAGGTTCAGCTAGCACAATCAAATGTTGATATTATTGGGATAATGTGTGTTCAAAATTGAAAGCGCGCTCTTGGACCAGGACTCTCTTTCCAAAGCGCCATATTGTATCCAGCTCAAAAGCCAACGCTTTTTATGCCAGCTCTGCTCCTTTTGTCCACATTTGCACCTTGCTGCCATAAGCAGAAAAGCGCGGGAAGAGCTCAAGCGAAGGCGAAGACCAGTTCAAAGAGACCAATCGCCTCAACGCAAGCAGCAGCAGCAGCATGAGCGACGCCAGTAAGCCAGAAGAGCAGCAGACAGCGGCGGCGCCAGTGGTCTCAGACGCCGAAGAGGAGGAGACGCACGCGCCCGCGCACGACGTGACCGCCACGACCGTGAGCGGCAGCCGCGTGCGCCGCTCGACGCAGAAGTTTACGGTGGACGAGCCCAAGGCGGACGACGCGGACGAGTTCCAGCCGCCCGTGGGCAAGGGCCAGAAGATCAAGGACATCGCGCTCGTGAACGACATTGTAAGCGATAGGATGATGATGAAGCTGTTGTTAGGTGGTGCGATAGATTGGCTAACGGACTGACTGGGTTTGGATTGAAATGTCTGTCTCGGCGTGCAGGTGGCGGCGCTGGGCAAGAAGCAGGCAGAGATCCTCAAAGCGCTCTACTTGGCGATGTACGGCCGCCGCTTCCAGCTCAAGAACGTATGTGCGCTTCAATTGTCCGTTTGAGTGAGCACCAGGATCTCTACTCTAACCCATCTTGCTCTATTGCCTTTATCATACAGTTGAAAGTGATCAAGGAGCACATCCTCGAGTTCTCGGGCATCCCTGAGCAGGACGACAAGGCGCGCGAAGTGCTCTTCAACAAGCTCGCGCGATGGAAGCGTGGCTTTGTACAGGAAGTCATGGACGTGCTTGGGGTACGTTGACTCATTCTTGCGTGCTCGTTGTTGTCAACAGATTATTCTTAAATGGCGTGACGAGTACTCACAAACGATTGCGAGTGTCCTACATATTTGTTAGGTGGACCGCTCGAAGAAGTCGTTTGACGACGAAGAGAAGACTTTTGACAAGGACTCGCTCGTGAACCGCCTCATCGACTGGCTGCACAACCCTCAGGAGAAGAAGGTGAGGTATCCTTTGCCCAATGCTTTAATGTTAGCGTACCAACTGACCGTTTGTTGGTGTTGTACTGACGACAAACTTCCAGGGCGGACGCAAGCCGTCGACACCAAAGTCTGCCGCGAAGAAGACCAAGAAGGCGGAAACGGCCAAGACCCCTGCTGCAAAACGCAAGAGAGTACGTTGTCAGAATACACAAGTGTTTGGATGTGTGTGTGGCGTAGAAGCTAACGTTGCCACTTGCCTTGTCATTCTAGACCACGAAGGAGACTACTGCGGCCTCAAAGAAGAAGCAGAAGACCACAAAGAAGAGCAAGGCTGCCGCGGAATCACAAGATGAGGACGACAATAACGAGGACGAAGAGGAGGAAAAATCCGACGACTCGGGCGACGAGTCCGCGAGTGACTTTGACGAGAGCGAGAAGAAGAAGCCTGCGAAGAAGAAGAAGGCGGTGGCCGCCAAGAAGAAGTCGCCGGTCGCCAAGCGCGCGCCGCGAAAGCCCAAATTTAGCAAGCCGATCGAAAGCGACGACGATGATGAAAGCAACAACAACAAGGATGGTGATGAGAAGGAAGACGAAAAGCCAGAGACGAAGTCCAAGAGCAAGAGCGCCAAGAACTCCAAAGCCAAGAGCAACAAGGAAGACAAGGAAGACAAGGACGACAAGAGCGAGTCGTCGTCCTCGGCATTAGACGCCGACGTGAAGGCAAAAGTGAAGCAGATCATCGAGCAGGGCAACGCCGAGGAGCTGACCGTCAAGAAGGTTTGTTTGTTGGTTGTTGCGACTCAAGCTGTGGGTGGGGCTTGCGGTCTAACAAATGTTTATTGTGTGCAGATTGTGCGGCAAGTGAGCGAAGAGCTGGGTCGCGATCTGTCTGGCGAGAAGAATGCCATCAAGGAGTTCATCAAGGCCGGGCAGTAGGTACAGAGGAGAGGAGAGACCCATTTTGCTGATGGCCAAATCGCCATTCGTCCCTCCCCATCCACACGAGTCAAGCCCAAGCACAAGTGGAAACAAGTGCAAGGGCTTGTTGTCTGAGTTGTCTTTTTTTGCTGTTGAACTCAACAACAACACCTTTGTTTTTTGTAAGCACAGTCTAGTCGCTCTCAAAAGTGCTGATTGGTGGAAAAAGATTGCTCTTGCAATATGATTGGCAGATTCAATTGATGGACGTATAGATATCGCGCATCCGGTACCACTCGCACCTGTTAAGCTTTTGAGAGGTTTGGCTTGTCCAGCCAGCCATTTGCTGACATCAAGCACATCGACATTCCCAGAGCGATCGATCGATCGATCATGGGTAGCAAGCGATCCAAGAAGACGACGACGACGACGACGACGACGATGGCGGCTGACGCTGCTGCGCCTGCACCTGACGCCTCTCCTTCTCCAGCGAAGACGACCAAGGCAGCGCCTGCGGCTGCTGCGCCAAAGCAGGAGGCCAATGCGCTCGCCGACATGTTCGCGCAGAGCTCCGTGCTCTTCGCCAAGAAGGCGTCCTACGTGCAAGGTGCGTGCGTCTCTGGCGGATGGACATTTTTAGGGTGATCTTAGATTATTAACCTGTCTTGCGTGTGCGTGCTGGGTTGCTGTTGCATTAGCTGGTGCCGCGCCAAAGAAGAAGGTGGCGGAAGCTGCGGAGCAGGTGTCGAGCGTCGCGTCGGGCAAGCGAAAGCGCTCCGCCGCGGACGGTTCGTCCTCTGGTAAGACGCAAGAAGAGTACGATGCTGAAGACGCAGCTGATGAACTTGCTGCTCATGCCGAGATGAAGAAGCAGCTGAAGCTGAAGGTGACGGAGGAAGAAGGCGACAAGCCGGCGAAGAAGCAGAAGAAGAAGAAACACAAGAAGCTGGCGCAGGAGGCCGCCGCCGCCGCCGCCGCTGCTGCTGCTGGCACTAGCGCTGATGCTACGACTGAAGAAGCTGCTGCTTCTGCTGCTACGACTGAGTCGGCCGAGCCCAGCAAAGACACGGCGACGGACGAAGAGAAGTCGCAGCGAAGCATCTTTGTGGGCAACGTGTCGCTGGACGCGACGCAGAAGGACCTCAAGACGTTCTTCTCACAGTGCGGCCGAGTGGAGAGCGTGCGTCTGCGCTTCATGCCGATCGCCGGCTGCGCCGTGGACCAGGCGGGCAACCAGAAGCTCATGATGAAAGTGTGCGCGAACAAGAAGATCCTGAGCGACTCGAAGGACAACTGCAACGCATACGTGACGTTCGCGGAGCAGAAGAGCGTGGAGAAGGCGCTGCAGCTCAACGGCGCGACGTTCATGCTCATGAAGATCCGGGTGGACCACGAGAACCCGGTGGTGGACCCGAAGCGCAGCGTGTTTGTGGGGAACGTCGGCTTCAACGTCTCGGACGAGAAAATGCGCAAGTTCTTTGAGAAGCGCCTCAAGAGCGACGAAGAGCCCAACCCAGTCGAGAACGTGCGCATCATCCGCGACCGCGCCACGGGCGTGGGCAAGGGCTTTGGGTACGTGCTGCTGAAGAACGCGACACTCGCGGGCAAGGCACTGTCGCTGCACGAGACGAGTCTTGACAGCCGCCCGATCCGCGTGCAAGTGTGTGGCAAGCGCTTCAAGAACAAGAAGGGCGAGGAGGACGAAGCCAAGAAGAAGCACGAGGGCGTGCGCGCGTCGGCCGGCGCCAAGACCCGCGTGGCGCTCAAGCGCAAGGCGAGCGGCAAGCCGCTGCCGGACAAGACGTCCAAGAAGAAGGTGGTGGTGGCGACGGCGTCTTCGTCGTCGTCCATGAAGCCCAAGCCAAAGCACGTCGCGCGGAAAGCGCTGCAAGGCAAGGATGGCGGGATCGACTTTATGGCCAGTGGCGCAGCA
Source organism: Globisporangium recalcitrans (assembly GCA_023333815.1). NCBI lineage: Eukaryota > Oomycota > Peronosporomycetes > Pythiales > Pythiaceae > Globisporangium > Globisporangium recalcitrans. The sequence continues at coordinate 7,589 of JAASFO010000880.1, read as the reverse complement.
AAGCGAGCGTTCAAGAAGGCGTCAGGCGCTGCGGTTGCTGCCGGCGGCAAGGACAAGAAGAAGCTTGGCAGCAAGAAGAGCAGCGGCGGCGACCGAACGCCAAAGCCCAAGGTGAAGAAGCCAAAGCACGCAGCCCGCAAGGCGCGACAGGCGGCAGAGGCTGCGGCTGCCGGCAAGTAGAGCCTGCGCGTGTGTGTGAATAGAACTGGCGATACGTGGCAGCCACCAATTACACTACAGAGAGAGAGAGAGACTTGGAGGAGAGAGCCAAAGTGGCGGTGGTCATCGTAAAACTCACAACATATATATCATCATCATCGAATGCCTATTTCATTTGTTCAGCCACTCAGATAGACAGGTTCCGGTTCTTTCTCAAAGGACGACCACTTTCATGGTTTCCTAGAGGCTCAAGGCAGCCTAACCTTCACACTCACCGCTCATCGCTCACTTACAATTGGTCCTGGTTGCTCAGCTCGTGGTAGCCGTGTCTCTTCTTCATGTGTAGCACAAAGACGATGACGCAGCCCACGGCCGCGACGGTCGGTCCGATGACCATGAACGGCGACTTGAGGAAGCGGACCACGAGGTTGTGGCTCTCCTCCACACCTGTGACCGCAGCGTTGCTCACTGCCGACTCCGTTGGCGCGACCACGTCCGAGAGCGCCAAGTACATCAGACTCATCACGCCCGTGTGCGCCTCCGTGTTGTTGTAGAGCGCCACGAGACGCACAATGTCCGACGCGCGCATGCGGCGAGGCGGATCAAAAGTGCACGTGCTGATCGACACCACGTAGCCGTTCTCGTTGCCCACTTCCGCGCCGTTGCCGTACGACGGCACCGAGGCGCAGAGCAGGTCGCCCGATTTCTCATCAAACATCTGGATGCCCAGGCCGCCGCGGTGCTGGTGACCCACGGCGTACACGAGCTCCACCTCGCGGTCCGCAAAGTCCTGGTCGCCCTGCATGAAGCGGTACGCCGAGTTCTGGCCGAGGTCCAGCGCCTGGCGGGTCGACAGTGTGTGCACACAGCCCGGGTGGATCTCTGGGTTGCACACCGGCACGTCGTACTCCACGTTGCCGTGGTGGCTCTCGTCGCCCGAGGCATCGCAGCAGCCTGCCAGGTACAAAGGACGGTTCTCCGGCACGATCTCCGAGTACTCGATCGTGTAGCGCAGGTAGTAGGTGCTCGTCTCCGAGTCCGCGGCGAGGTCCTCCTTCTCGAGACAGAACTGCGAGTCCTCGCAGCAGCGCAGGCCGCCGTGGTAGGTCGCAGCCGAGCAAACCGTGTTCTTCTCCGAGCGCAGCTCGGCGTTGCACGACTCGGCGATGAACTCGCGGCCGTTCACCGCATTCTCAGTGAACACGTCCTTCGACGTGCACGGGCACTCGAGACACTGGTGCGCGTTCGCAGCCGACATCTTGCGCGTGTTGATGATGTGCACGTTCGCGACCCACTCGTCTTCGCCCTCGACCGTCATGAACGCGTACGGGTACTTGAACTCCTGCGGCGTGCCGCGCGACTCGGTGCCGGCGCCAAAGCCGACGCTGCGGCTGAAGTTCACGGGCTTCATCGGTGCCCACTTGTCCGCACTCTCCGCGTAGTGCTTGTGCACTGAGCCGACCACGTGGTGGTGCAGGTACGCGTCGTAGTTGCCCACGGGGATCACATTGCCCTCAGCGTCCTTCTCCACCACGTCCGCCTCAAAGCGGTACACCGCGATGGGTCCCCTGGGGATCGGCAGGCGGTGGAACGTGTTGGTCACTTCGCCCTGCGTCAGCGGCAGTGGGGCCGTGAGCGCCGTGTGGCGCTTCACCTCGGGCTTCTCGGCGCTGGCGATAGAGGCGCAGAGCGCGGCCGTGAGCGCGAGTGCGAAGGCTCCGATCTTCATGGCTGTTGCGTCTCGACACTTGGGCTTGTGGCTTGAGCTCTTCCTGGCGAATTCCCAAATGAGCCTCTCGTTTGCAGTTTGCAAAGGGGATCAAATCTGTGAGCAACTGACGCAACTTTGGATGACTGCTGCAAAGGCTCTCTGATTGCACACTGAGACAACCTTCGCGCAACCTCATCTTGCTCGACTTCCACATTTTCGCACTGAAGCAACCTTCGCGCACCTTTGTCACGTTTCGCTCCAGCAGCTTCAAGCATTTTTGGCATTCTCTTCTTTGTTGCCCACACAAACGGCGCAATCATTCTTGAAGTGCGCAATCATTCTCATGCGAAATCAAGCTATTTCTCTAAAAAGCGTGTTCGCAAAGATACCAGCCAATCACAGCCAACCAGTTATTGGCGCAACAGCGGAATGACTTTGTGGTGATGATACATTTTTGTCGGACTCGAGATTCTGCTGTTTGCTCTCCCCTTGATGCTGTTGCTCATCAACTTCGACAACACGCTCGCAAGTAACCCAATCTGTCTGAACACGGGCAAAACTTTACGCGGTCTCGTCGATGTACACGTTGCAGACGCCAGTGCTGGATGCGCTTGTGCCGGTCCACGACACGCTCACCAACTCGATATGCAGGAGCGACGACGACGATGGTGCTGATGGTGTTGTGTCCTGGATCTGCTGCTGCCATGGACACCTCCCCACGCTGTAGCACGCGCCAAAGCTCTTGCCGAGCAGTGTGCGATTTTGTTTACCAGGAACTGCTGAGCTGTCGGGACGACCGACGAGATACACGAGCACGTACTGCACAGCCTCACCGCCAGACGCTGAGAACTCCCATTCCACTTGAAATGCCACATTGCTGCTGTCAACACGCGTGAAGCTGCTCACACGAGCATTCATGCAGGGCGTTGGGTCAGCTGCGATCGTGCCGATGCTTGCTTTGTTGCGCACGTCCGCGTGCCCCACGATGCACACTTCGCCGATGCAGGCGTGGTACTTGCGATCCGCTTTCCCATTGTTGCTGGTCTTATCAACCTTCTTTGTGCACAAGAGACCGACTTCGACAATGTGCTTCTGGTCCCAGACCATCCCTCCGAGGCGGTAGGTCTTCTTCACCCACACGTGAGGTTGTTGCTTGTCTTTTCCATCTTTAGAGCTGTTGGCGTACTCTCTCGTCCACACGGGTGAGTAGAAATGCTTACCTGGAGAGATTCCCGCCATGTTAGACGTCAGAGACGGCTCCGAGACGAAGCTGCTGCCATCACTCGAATCGGACGAGCGCAGAATAACTTGGTGCACGGCGCGGTCGAGTCCTGGGCACACTGTGAGCACGAGCAGTGCCACGGATCCTTCAATCTGCTGGGCTGTAGTGTACGAAATCTCCGTGATGTGACGTGCGGAGAGCTCAATGTCCACATCAAAGAGCTTGGCGTACGCTTTCTCCTTCCCGTTCAGTTCGCCCTACTCCATACAAACAAAGAGCATGGGTTGTTAATTTGCGATCAATCTCAACAGCATTTCTCACATCAAAGCTTGTGAGCATGCACGCAGCAATCAACACCTGTACGGCGACACAGGTTCCGCCTTGGAACGCAGTCTCGTGGGTCAGCACGGCGTGGAGTGTCGAGTCTCGCGTTTGCACAGTCACACCCGCATGCAGTGATGGCACAGGCTGGTGATCCATCTCGAGCAAGTTGCTCCACTCGGTCGTCTCGCCACTAGGATTGTAGGAAGAAGAAGTAGCAACAGCGCCATCCACGAACACATTCTTCCCACGACCAGCGTTGAATGCGCTGTAGAGCGAGTTTCGCCCGCCAAAGACGCTAAAGCAAGGGCTTCTGGTCTTCCAGCTCGCGCGGATCCGAGTCCAGAAGCGTTCCTCGACCGTGGCAAAGTCTTGTTTGCCTTCTTCTTCGTCCGTCGTCTCGTGCTGGAGACACTCGTGGGTCCATCCTGGCGCAAAGAGCGCCGCGGACACACCCGCGTTCCACGCAGTGCGCAGCGCGACGTCGCAGTTCATCTTCCCGCCGCCGAGCATCTCGTGTCGTCCAAAGACGTCGACGCCCATGAACACGTCGAAGCGCCGGTCGAGATCGAAAGCCGCCGAGAAGTTCGCATCGCCCGACGTCCATCCGTAGTCGGTGAAGAACCCGTCGACGTAGCGGAAGAACGGCGCACCGTCCGCATCGAGACGCACTTGGTGTTTTTTGCGGCCATTGCGCGCGAGACTCGCGTACCAAATCACCTGCGCGTCCGGATTCGCAGCTCTCAATCGCTTTGAAAGCGTCTCGAGGAACACAAACACGTTTGGAAGCAGGTCCTCGGCCACGCTGTTCTCTACGTTCACCAGGTACCCATCAAAGCCATATCGCGTTGCGACCGCAGCCAACTTGGAAGCGCAAGCCTGCAGATAAGCGACAGCACAGCTGTGTTAGCAAACGACCGTCCTTCCAAAGACATAGTACTTCGAGTAGTTTAGAGGGAAGTAGATTACCTCTGCAGTCGCTTTGTCCTTGAAGATCTGCGCGGACAGCGTCGCTCCGTGGTCTCCCTCTGTGACGACTGCACCGAGTACGCGTGTGCCATTGTGATGCCCTGCTGCGATCCAGCCGACTGGCGGGATGCAGACCAAGTGGTGGCCAAAGTACACGAACAGGTCCACGAGCTCCCACTGGTAGAAGCGGTACGCGTCAAAGTCCGCGCTTCCCTGAATGCACAAACAAACACACACCATGCACGGTCATATCTTAGAACTAAGATTCGAAGGCGCCTTAGAGGCAACTATGACAACTCCGTACCTGCGTGAAGCGATCGTTCAGGTACCCGCCTTTCATGTCGTGGCAGACGAGCAGTTTGCTTCGTCGCGCCGGGTTCCTCGCACGCTCCGCCAGCGGGACCCGTGGCAATAGCAAGTTGGCTTCGTCAGCACTCACAAGCTCTTCGACTGTGTCCAGTGGTAGCGTCTCAAGCAGCAGTGTACGATCTACAGCTACAGCAGCAGCAGCGTCATCAACTGTTTGGAAGCAGTGCTGCGGTCCCAGCACGATGAAGCCTGCGTCCGAGTGCCTGTCCACGCGGATGCCATCAAAGGAGCTCTCGATACCATTTCTGGCTAACTCTGCCGCCAGGGCTCCGTCAATCAGCAGCTGCCTGACGCGACTGTAGTCTCCAACGCGCACGTCCTGGACAAACAGAAACTCGGTCTGTTGCTGCTGCAGCTGGAGACCGTGCGTATAGGAACCATCATCTGCTGTCTCTCGCAGCGCCTCCAGGATCTTCTTTCCCTGTGCCGTGGTCTCCAGATCCACCACTGTGACTGTGTCTGCTGCTGTCAACAAGATCGCACGGAAGAGAGCTTGGAAGTGCGAGAGCGACGGGTTGCTGGACGCCGCGTCCACAAAGAGCACGACGCGGTGCGCGGCGATCTGGTTCTCAATGTACGCGCGGATACGGCTCTCGCGGCGACGCGCCTCGGCTGCTGCAGAACTGGCATTGACTGGGGTACAGGGGGAGGAGGTTGAGGCAGAGCTGCTGGACTGGACGGCGGGAGGGCGGCGCGCGTAGACAGCGACGAAGATGAAGAGCGCGCCGACAGCGAGCGCGACCGCCACTGGCAGTGCAGCAGCTGTTGTTGCTGCTGCTGCTGTCGTCGCAGTACCAGCCTCTCTGCTGCTGCTGCTGCTCTGCGGGGCGGCGCCTGTGTCATCACCATCCACCGTCATGCTTGCTTGCAATTGGCGAAAGAGAGAAACGGGATAGATCATGGGGAATAAGAAGGATTTGCAGGACTCTTTCTCTCAATCAGGTCTCCATAATTCAACTCGGCTAAAGAGAGCCTGCCAATCATATCCACTTCTCCTCATTTTCAACCAATCCGTGATCCGTGATTCGACATCTGCTGGTTGATGCTCAACTGACCATCACTCTGCCATGATTATTCTCTGTCAAATTACATCACGCCTTCGCTTTCAGCCAATCCGCTCGCGTGTCTGCTGCGATATTCAGACGCTTGTGATAGTGCTCACCATCATCACTCATCTGTGTCGTCACCGCGTCAACACAACACGCCTCTTTCTCAGACAGCAGAGCAGGAGTGCCGCACGACAAGCGCTATCGCCCACCCGCGTCAACAGCAGCGTTGCGCCAGCACACAGAGCGAATTATTAGCGCGACGCCGCGTCTCGTCCATCGGCGGCAGATAAACTAACTCGCCTCCCACGCTCGCAGGCGGCGCGTACAGACGATGGCGACGGCGTACCACGAGATGAGCGCGACGCCCGTGGACGCGGCAGTCAGCGTCAGTCTCACGCCGCGCGGTCCCAGCCACGGCGCATTGCGCGAGAGTCGCGGCAGCAGCAGCAGCAGCAACGACACACAGACGCCGGTGCTGAATGCTGGCGGCCACGGGAAACCCAGCGAGCACAACGCGCGGCGGCGCTGGAAGGGTGGAGGTGGTTTTGGTTCCAGCACCGATCTCATCTACGACAGCACGATGCCGCGAGGCGCGCCGCGCAAGATGCCCAAGTACTATCTCGGCAAAGGGTACGCGAACAACTCGTACTTCGCCAAGCGACTGCGGCACTGGATGTACGGACTCGCGTCGCTTTGTTCGGTGGGCGTGCTGGCGTTCTGGATCGGCGCGAAACCCATTTATGAAGGCGGACTCTATGTACCAGACATCAAGTACTCGATCGCATTCCAGCAGTCCGACTGGTGTCCGAAAGAGTTCGATTGGTGTGGGAGCTGCAGCACGCTCGTGGTCTACTCCGTGCTCGAGTACCACTTGCTGCCGTTCGTGATCCTCATCGCACTGCCGGCGTCCAGTTGGCGCGTGTTCGAGCCGTTCAAGCGAGACGAGACAAGTCGCGGCAACGGGAGGGCGAAAGTCACGCGGTCGCTCTACCTGCAGTTTTGCGAGCTCGTGTGCTCGCTCATCCTGGTTACCCACATCCTCATGTTCTTTTACTTTGTCTACAGCTTCTTCCAGGGATACGTCGGGCAGTGCGAGCTCCTGCGCGTGCGTTTGTTCTCGTCCGGCGCTGTCCTCGTGTTTGTCGGAGTTTTGATCGAGGTCACCTACTTTGCGCGCTTCCGCGAGCACATCAAGATGCAGCTCGGCGCGTTCCAAGAGGCTGAGCAGACTGGCAATGTGCGTGCTCGACTCCATCATCAAGGCAGCCACTTCCAGTCCGAGCGCACTCGCATCATCCGAGAGATCAGGAAGAAGCTTTACAAGGAGACCGAGCTGGGCGATCTGCGCGACGTCGAGAACGTCCTCTCGTACGCGCAGACTCGGCTCGGGGAAGACTTCGCCGAAGACATCTACAGGAACGCATCCATGATGTGCGGCATGTTCAGTAAGTCCAAGAAGAACCCGCTGCATGTGGCGGCCTACCAAGGCAACATCCATGCATTGGACATCCTTGTCCGTGCAGGGTTCCATGTGAACAGCTATGACAAGATCGCGCGTCTGCGCTTCAGCACGGGTGATATGTTCTGGCACTTCGCCAAGAGCGTGGTCTCGAGACCCTTACAACTGGAAGACAAAGCTGCCGCATCGATCTTCAAGAGCACGCTAGTCACGCCGCTCCACTGCGCCGTCGCCACAGGTCGGATCAGCACTGTGCGGTGGCTCCTCGACCACGGAGCGGACCCGAACCTCAAAAGTAAGTCCTCGTACTGGTCCGAGCGTATCCCGCCG
>JAASFO010000088.1:0-43872 GCA_023333815.1 Globisporangium recalcitrans | reverse complement strand
GCTGTCGTTCGTGGACGAGAAGAACCGCCCGACGGTCGTGCCGAGCTTCCCAACCTGCGTGGGCATTCTGGTGGTCGGCATCGGCATGTCGTTCTCGATGATCTCGTCGGCGGCGCTCAACCCGGCGCGCGACCTCGGTCCGCGCATCATGCTCACGCTCATGGGCTACGACGACATCTTCTCGGCGCACCACTACTACTTCTGGATCCCGATCGTGGCGCCGATCCTCGGCGCGATCGTCGGTGCGGGTGTCTACCTCGTGTTCATCATGGCGCACCACCCGGCCAAGGTCAACAACAAGGGCTTCTTCTAAGTCCGAGAGCAAGCGCTCTCGTTTTCTCCCAGTTTGGCTGCCGCCGCCGTGTACAAAAGAGTCCAAGGCTTTCTGTTGTCTTTATATTGGTTTGCAGTATTGTAGTTTCACATAGGCTTGAATAATGACTGTAATCACAAAGTGTTTCTCATCTTCATGTTCAAATCGATTGGTGTCTTCTTGTGCTTGCTTGGTTGTCTGATCAACGTTGGGATCGTCATGGCCATGTTGAGATGTGAGAGAGTGGACGCACAGCGCGGCAAAAGCACGCGCATGTTGGTTGGTGTTTGCTGGGTTTGCACACAAGGAGAGAGAGAGAGAGAGAGGGAGGCGGGACATGCGCACGCTCGCGTTGCCTCCAGAACAAGAGCAGGCGCCAGCAGCAACGCACCAGAAAGGAAAACGCAGCGATGATCGCACTCGACTGGACTGTCTCTATCGCACTGAAAGCAGTGAAAAACACATCAGGTCGATAAAGACGTCAGTATTTGCCACAGGTAGACAGGTATCAATGTGCAGAGATATTACATTACGGAGGAGAATCTCCGTCCAGTGATATTTTCTTCCTCTTAATACCTGTGAATGCTTGATACTCCCTCCGTTCTGTAGTAATTTCTTCCCTGATAACCTGTGCCAGTGTGATAGCCAGTCGACCTCGTATTACTGGATTTGACCAAAAGGCAGCGTTCCAAGTGTTGATACAAGAAGCCCGGATTGCTGTTGCGACTTGGAACGCTTTGATTTCAACCCTGGACCCACTGGGATCGTAGCGCTCCATCAACATGCTATTCGCGACTGTATTGTGTAGAGATTCGGAACGCTAAATCGAGATCCAGGAGATGACCATCGACAAGCTCTTTGTCGCGCGCGTCGACTGCAGTCAGTTCCTGGAGCCAGACTACGAGCAGATGCTCGATGGGGTCAAGTCGCTGACCCGCGCGCGCTCGGAGGGTGCGACGATCGAGCACCTGGCGATCGAAGTGAATGCACAGACCACGGAGGTGCACAGGATGACGCTCGTGGACGAAGAAGAAGCGCTCGTGGAGCAGCAGGATTTTAGGAGATGGCTCTTTGAGTCGCGCGTGACAAGCCCCGATCAGCTCGAGTGGCGCCTCCTCGCGGCGCACGGCATCAACAAGAGTGTGCGCGAGATCAAGCCGCGCAAGTACTTGCAAAAGAAGCAGAAGCCGAGTAATTGCAGGCGTGCACGCACTCACTCCGGCGACCGAAGCGAAGTTGCCTGCTCGAATGACGAGTGGGAGGACCAGACACGACGATGCCGCAGAGCGCATCATGAACAGTGAAGACGATTTCTGCGACTCGCTTCCACAGCGGAAAGAGCGGTTCAGTCTTGCAGCTGTAGATCGACGAGCCAGAAGTGAGCTAGCTAGAAGAGAGGCAATGCGCAGATCTGACTTCGATCTTGGCCACTTTGATGATCTGAGTGACCAATCACAGGATCACCATTCGACCACATAACAGACACATAACGGTGACTTTGTGTCTGCTGTGTGGTGAAAAATGGGATGCAGTAACGTTAGGTTGATTCGACGACTTTAGCTGATTTTCTTGCCTTTTGCTCTCTCATTATTGAAAACCAGTGAAGAGTGAGGCAAGAGGCAGGAGACAAGAAGCAAGAAGCTCCATCCATCAGTCCCCTCAAGCAGCAGCAGCTATGGGCCGACGCGCAAAGTCGACCAAGAAGATCCAGACGCGCAAGAAGCAGGTCGTGCTGACGGTGTTCAAGTGTCCCTTCTGCTCGCACGACGAGGCCGTCGAGTGCAAAATGTGCGTCTCTCTCTCTTTGTGTCTGTGCGTGGTTGAGCACATGGACCCCCTTCCCTCTCCCTCCATGCGCCTCTTGCTGGATGGAGAGTCTTCGGGGATAGAACACGCCACGGCTCCTCGTCTCTCTCTCTCTCTGTACTGACGGACGCGTGTGTGGATGCGTGTGAATGCAGGGACCGTGACCACAACATCGGCCACCTCTCCTGTCGCGTGTGCACGGAATCGTTCCAGACCCCCATCCATTGTACGTCGCTATGTGTGTTGTGGCGCTCGCCCTGTGTTTGTATCAGGTCGGCCGTATTGGTGCTGCAAGGCGAGACTGACATGTTGTTGCTGCTGCTGTTGCTATTGGCCATTGCGATTCGCAGATTTGAGTGCCCCGATTGACGTTTACACAGACTGGATCGACGAGTGCGAGGCACTGAATGCGTAGCGAGAGAGAGGAACCTGCATACACGTCGCTTCATGCGGAGAACAGCAAACACAAGCAAAGCAGGGGAAAGAGGAAGAACGAGACGACGGCTCCATGCGAGTAGGAGAGAACGGAGAGGACACGGAGAGAGCAGGTTGGTGTCGCCCACTGTATGGTCATTTCCAGCACGCCTGCGGTATTTCGTGTGGGGTGCCGTTGTCGCTTTGCATCAATCGTCAACTGTCAAGCTGTGGACGAGGTGTGGTGTGGACGGTCGCTCAACACCACGTACGTATCGAACAATCCCTGGCGAAGAGGGAGTGGACTGATCTGCATGAATGGATATAAATGTGTGAATAGATATGCATAGGCGCCATCGTGCCTCCCTCACCTGTGCATTGCTGCTGTCTGCAGGTTTACAGGCATGCTCTGGCGACAGTGGCCAGTCTTTTACATATCTGTTGTTGTGTGTATACCGGTAGGGGGAAACTCACCTGTATGGTCAAGCCAATGAATGGATCCAAAGCTCTCTCCTATTATCAGGTGCTGCTCTCTTTGGGTTTCTCCTTCTCCTTCTGCTGCTGGTGTGCAGCTTTCTCCACGCTGCGCTGCGTTTTCTTCTCCTGGAGCTTGCGGATGCGCGTCTCGAGCAGGTTCTGGCGCCGCGCGTACTCGCCCGCGTCGGTCTCGGCGAGCTTGTTGAGCTTCTTCTGCTCCTTGGCGATCGCGCGCTCTTCCTCGAGTTCGCGCAGCCGCTCGGCTTTCTTGAGTTCGAGCTTCTCGAGCCTTTTCACCTCGCGCTCCTGCTTGAGCGCGCTCTCTTTCGCGAGCAGCGCCTTGGCGTACTGCTCGGGGTCGGCGCGCATGAGCTGCTCCAGACGGGTCTTCTCCAGCATAGCCACTGCTTCTTCGCGCTCTTTCTCCTGGGCTTCGCGGACCAGACGCTCTTGTAGATCGCGTTTGGCTTGCTCGCGCGCAGCGGCGTCCTCGCGCTGGGTGCGCACGGCCAAGTGCAGCAGACACGCGTTGAAGACAACATCTCGGCACAGGTTGCTGAAAAACTCGAGCTCGATCGCATGTGGTGGCTCTTGTTCGTCGTCTCCATTCTTCTTCTTCTTCGAGAGCAGATCCGGCGCGACGTGTGAGAGCAGGAACTCAAACACGAACGGGTCGAGAAAGAACGCGATCCGCTGCCGCTTGACCTCGGGGATGACTTTCCAGAGCTCCGCGAACACGGCTTTCAAGTTCAGCTCCAGATCGAATTGCTGCGCGCGGTGGTGCTGGAGCGCAGCTCCTCCATGCGCGCCGTCTCAGCGAACTGGTACTTCTCGTAGAAGACCTCGATCGCGGCCGACAAGCTGCGCTCTTTGTAGACAAACGCGTGCAGCGCGGCCATGTCGTCGTCGGACTCGGTCTTGAGCGAGATCGTGTCGTCCCAGAAGACCGCTTTGTCCATGGGGATGCACTGGCGCCACCAGGTCGGGAAGCGTCGGTACTTGTCGACCGGGTGCTTTGCTGCCAGTCGTTTTCTCTGCTGGTGCTCACCATCGCCATCGTGGAAGACAAACTCGGCTTCGATGTTGGCCGAGAGCGTCTCGGGTTGGGTACCAGTAGCGACTGCGAAAGTGTCGAGGACGACTGCGACTTGCGCCAACAAGTAGTTCTTGTTTGCGATTTGCTTGTGCGCAAATGTGAACCGGTCATCCTTGCCACCGCCGCCACCAAAAGTCGGACACGCGACGCCACTGAGCGGGAACTCGAACGGCTCGAGACTCGCGGTGATCGGTCCACACGTAAGGTTGCGCAGCGAGAGGCTGTCGGTGCTGCTGTTATTCTCCTGAATGAGTGTATCGAGTCCGATTTTGACGCCGCCGCTGAGAACGAGCACGTCGCGGCCGCTGTGCTTGGTCTTCCAGCGGAACAGCAGACTCAAGAGCTGCTCAAGCTGGCGCTTGCACGCGACCCAGTGCTGGAACGCGTGCCTGTGGTCGTACAGCTTCCAGGTGCCACCTGTTTCCTCTTGCGCTTGCGCGTGTTGCTCTGCTTCGTGAGGTGAATCACTACTGTTTGCGAGCTGCAGCTTGTCACGAAATTGATCCGCGCACTCGGCGCTTGCGAGAACGAGGGGAAACTCCATGCAAAGCACGACCAGCAGCACTTTCTTCTTCTTCAGCGCTCTGCGAGTGTTGAGTTGGATCAACAAGCAAACAAGCAGGCGTCACAGAACGTCGGTGCCGCAAGTCAGCTCTCGCGTATTTCAAGACCATGAGCAAGCAGCATTTCTTCAACCTACCTCCAACTGGAGCCACTGGGTCTCGTCGATGACGGGGTGCTCTTGCGCGTTCAGCGGCTTTGACAACCGGTTGCTGCACGCGATCTTCTCGCCACCAGCGGCAGACACAGCGCGCATATCGCAGAAGAAAAAGCCGATTTCGCCAATTTGCACAAAGTTTGGATTGGCGGTGGCATTGCTGTTTTCGTTCATCGGTGATGCTTCAGACTCATCCGAGTTGGTATTCTCGTGGACCGCGTCACTCTTTTCAGGCGCAACGACATTGTTGTTGTGTGGGGTGCCATCTCCAGGACTCGATACCAGCTCCTTTGGGATTCGTTGTTGCGAACTTGGAGGTTCTCGAGCGGCTTCAGCATTTCTACTGTGCTCAGCCTCTTGCACCTTGCTGCTCGCACTCACAGTTGCTGTCGACAAATCGGAAGCTCGCAGCTCCGCCATTACCGGACTCCCTAGGGCTGGCGTTGACGATAATGCTTCCAAGCTCTCTCGATCGTGCATGAGCGCCAACTGGTAGTCGGCGACAACTTGCTTTGCAATTTCCAGCACGATCTGCGCTGCTTTTGTGTGAAGCGTGAGCTGGTTGCGAAGAAACGGCGCGACGTCTGCTTGCGACGGCAGGAACCAGTTGCTCGCACACGCGAGGATCTCGCGCACGTGCGGCAGTTTCCAGGCGAGGTAGTGCTGCTGGAACCGCTTGCACACTTTGCGACGCAGCTTTTCTGTGAGTTGGTGTTGTTGCTCAGCTCTTCCGTCCCCGCCACCACTAGTGTGTTGCTGCAACCACTGGAAACACTGCACGGCGGCTTCGTGCAGCGGCACTTGGCCACCCAAGTGGATGATCGCGTCAATGCCGCACCACGGAAGTCGCACGCGCTCCAGGATGGTCACCCAGAGACTCTCTTGCACTGGGTCCATCTGCTCGGGGAAGCTGGAGCTCAGCGCGACGAAGCTGATCGCGCGAGCTGCAGCATGCGGTGTATGGAAAGCGCCTCGACGCGACGCTGCATTGTAAATACCCTGTGGAACAAACGCAACAGAAACAGCACCAGCCAGTCAGAAAGCACCTGTCAAGTTCCAACGACGAGGTAGATAGGTGGTGCTTTCTTTTGTGGGAGGCAGACTCCGCTTCCACGCACCTCGAAGCGGTACACGTATCGCCTTTCAGGAAGTAGCCCTCGGATGCAGAACACCTGCGGGCAATCGCGAACCATGTCTTGCGCCACGCGGGTTTCTTCGTTCAGGAGCGAGTGTGTGACGATGCATGCGACTTTCGCATTCGCATTGATCTCCAACAGGATCCGCACGGCCGCTCGGAAGGTTGGCGGGTCTTTCGATGAGTCTGCGGCCGGGTCTGACGACTGGACTATTGCTAGCTCTTCGTTCATGGAGATGCGTCCGAGGATCGGACCCAAAGTGGCTTTCGGCGACGCCTTTGGTGGGAAATAGTGCAGACTCTCGTTGAGGAAACCGGTGCGGTAGTCAGAGAGAAACTGGAAGCTTGCAAACGTTCTGCTCTTGGTTGTTGTTGTTGTTGCTGACTGGTCGTTGTTGCTAAAGCTGAATTTGTCGAACGCAAGCTTGGAGTTGTTGGAATCGTCGAGCTTTGTTGTGACGGCGCTACTGCTGCAGCGCTTTTCTTCTTTTGCTGCTGAGCTCCAGAGGCGAGACTCAGTGTGCTCTGGTGCGTGTAGCGCTTGGAGAAGAAGCCCTTGACAGGCGGTCCGGAAGAGAAAGAGGAGGAACTCTGCTGAGTCGCTGCGCCAGCAGTGGGCTTCGTCTTGCTGCCAGTGCTGCCCTTGCTGCTCTTACTGCTATTCTCTGGTCGAAGGATCTCGGTCGGGTCGCTGATCGAGCCCACGCTCGGCATTGTGAGCTTCTCGTCGCTTTTCGTCCGTCACGTCAAGCTGAGCGAGCTGCTTCCGCCTCGGTCGCTGCTGCAGATAAGCGTGACGCTCCGAAGATTCCGATTCTCGAGTTTCCACGCAAAGCACTTCTCAAGCACGCGCACCATGTCAGAACGAAGCTGCGGGTACTTTTTCGACCATTCGACGAAATCCGCAGGAATGATCGCTACGAGCTGCTGAATCGGGGAAGTCACTGTTGTTGTTGCTGCTGTCGTTGTGCTGCTCAGAAGCGCATCTTCCAGGGTCTTCCAGGTCGCGTTTGTGAACAAATTGATTGGAACAGGATCGTCCTTGGCTGTGGTGGGCTTGATCGTCGTCGTCGGAGACGCCACCAGGTTCTTCAAAGCGTTCGCATTCCTCTCCATTGGGCTTTTGCTGCTGGTTTTTGCCGCAACATTATTGTTTGAGATTGGGGTAGAGTCAACGATCAACTGGGAGGCGCACAGGTCGTGCACTTCTTGGCTCAGGTTCATGAACACCAGGCGGCAGATCTCGCAGGTCGTCGAGAACGCAAACTTGGTGCTGTTTTTCACTGCGTTTGGCACAACGTCGCGCTCGTTGACGTCGACCCAGAGCCGGTTCTGGTAGCGCTACCAGAGCTCGAACGCCGCAGCTCGCAATGTGCTTGCTGTATTCGTGATCGCAGCGTCCGAGCAGCAAACATCAGTTTTACTACTGCTCTGGATTCGGTGCGTCTCCACAATGTCCTTGAGCCGCTCGGCGCTGAAGAAGAGGTCGGTCTCTTCATTGAGCAGCATGAGGTCGCTGGCAAAGCCCAGCATTTGTTTGAGCGGCGGTATACCCCACGTCAGGTGGTACACTTCCTGGATGCGATGGCGCACCTCCTCTAGAAGCGTTTGGTTGGGTTTATCTTTGTCTTTGTCTGGAGAACACCCGTCCAGACGGAGCACGAGTGCGAGCAGCTCTTCGTCTGCGAATGCGCGACGCATGTCCGCTTGACCACCCAGGTGCACGACCAGCTGCGGGTTTCTCATGGGCTCAGAAAGAAAAGCTCCTTCAATGTAGAACCATGGGTTGTACGCAGCGCTGTTCACGTCCGTGCTGTTGCCCAGAGTGTCGCCGTTGATTGAGTACGTGGCGCCACTCGCCTGCGCAGTGTACGAGCGCATCCCTTTCTACAAGATGTGTGCCCAGTGTCCGTCCTGAGCTTTGGGATCATCAAGGACTTTATCGGAGTCTTGCTGCTGCTGCTGCTGTTGTCGTGAAGTAGGATCCTTGAGAAAATCCACCACCATGTTGTGCTGCACCACGATCCACTCGGACGCCAGGGGCTTGGACGCCGGCGTCTGCAGATATCCCGTGACGCCACCCTCAGACGCCAAAACGCCCTACGAGACAAGTGATCAACTGTTCAGTGACTCATTTCCACGAATCAAATTCAGTTTTGCTTGGTAGCTGAGCGAACCAATGTACCTCGAGTGAAATGGCGTATCGACTCTCTGAGTGCAGCGCCTCCATCTCGAAGACCGTGGACGAGAATGCTTCGACGCTGAGTTCAGTCGCAAACCTACCACAGAGACACGACAATTTCCAGACACTGACAAACTCAAAATGCCGAGCTGAGCAAGTAAAGAGCACACCCCAGACGTACCGCTGTCCAGTGGTCGTGTCTGTGAGCACACAGACGCACTTCTCTGCTGGACGGTCGAGCTCAACGAGGATCCTTGCGGATCGCGGCGCCACACGACCGATGATCGGTCCCAACACAAGTTTCGCCTCGGAGTGGCGCTGCAGCAGGAAGCGCACGGAGCTGGTCGAACCACGCGGGTGGGCGACAAGGTCCATGACGCAGTACTGCGAGCAGCTCTTTGAAGCGTTATCAGCAACTGCTGGGAACTGGTGCGTGTACGAATAGCGACCGTCGAGCAGCTTGCCTTTGTGCGGTGGGAGCTCGCTAGTGCTCGCATCGTCGATAGTTGGAGATGACGGAGAGGCTGATGAAATTGATCCGAGTACGATTTGCTCGACTTCCGGACTCACACGAGCGTCCTTGATGGTCGTCCGACTCGCGTGTTGTCCTGGACAGAGGATCGTGACGTGGAACGCTCGATTCTAAAGGCAAACAGGCAGGCACACAGAGCATGAGTGACTCGTTCGGCAGAAGCATTTGCGTTAAGTAGGTGCGCAACAACATTCGCATCACGGATTACCTGCTCTTTCTTGCGAAAGATGAGCTGCAGGAGTCGGTCGAGCTCTCGCGGATACAAACTCCACGCGTTTGCAACCCCAGCAGACAAAGTAGTGGGAACCGACTTGCTGTTTGAAATCGACTTTTGCCAGATCGCCTTTGCGTCTTTTTCAGCGTCTTGCCAGACGAACGGCAAGTCACAGAGAACCACGAGCAGCTTCACCTCCGTTTCCCTGTTTTCTCCCCGAGTTGCACTATCATCTGCGCGCATTATCGTTTCAATCGCATCCCACTGACTCGTGCTCAGCAGCATCGCCTGCAGCTGCGCAAACTCCGTTTCTGGGTCCAATGCTGGCGATGACGATGGCAATGGCTTTAACACGTTTTCCAGTGTGTCGAGAGTCAGCAGCACGACGCCGTTCGACAGCCTTGTCAGGTATTTCTCAGCTGGCAGACTCGAGATTTGGATATTCCCACGACCCACAGCTTCGCACTCGCGCACCACACGACGCACTAGTGAGAGAAAACCCAGAGGCACTCCATTGCTACTGTTCATATGTCTCTGCAGCAACGACCGAAGTAGTCCGATGCTGGAGAACACGCGCGCGCCTCGCGAGAGAAGCTCTCTGTTCTCTGGGACGCCGCCCCAGTGACGGCGAACGCACCCGCGAATGAGCTCTTCCAGCTCGAAGGGAGCTTTTGTATCCGCCAACTCTCTGTTGCTATTGCTGTACAAATTGTGTAGAGACCACAGCTCGTGCATCAAGCAGACTGTATTCCCGATGTGAAGCGTGATGTCAGCGTGCATCCCGCGTGATTGTGGCAGCAAATACCTGGCGACGTTGCCCACAAAGCTGTTGACGCCATCTTGATTCGAGCCATCCAAGGAACCAAATTTCACTTGTCCGTCCAGGAACTTATCGTCCGAGACCACGACCAGCGTCCACGACGGCGCGGGATCATACGGCGTCTGCAAAATGGCGGTGCAAGCAGATTCTTCTTCATGGATTCCGTCGAAGCGCACGTCATAGATCCTTCCTGGAGTCAGGTGCTGGATGTCAAAGATCACGGGAGCCCGGCACTTCGTCTGTTGCTTCAGTGCCACAGCGTTCTCTCCAGTGACGCGATCTGTGAGCACGCAGATCACGTCGCCTTCTTCATCGCACTCGAGAGGGATCTTCGCAGTGCGAGAAGAGACCCAGCCCACAACAGGATCCACCAGCACGTTGATGGCGCGTTTAGCGTTGTGCAGAGTCTCAATGACCACGTTCACCTCGACTTTGCGCTCTTTGAGGTCGAAATCTGCGGACATCGCGATGAAATGCGGTCCAAACTCGCTTTTTCCGTGCTTGACAACCAACTTCTCATGGGTTCGTTCTGGAACTTGCCTTTGCAGTTGACGGCCGTCGGAGAGATCAGTCACGCCGCTTAGAGGACCACAGATGCACTGGTTGGTCGTGATCATCGTGTCTTTCACACTCAGAGTGCTCTGACAACCAACGTCCTGGGCGAACGACAGCAGAATGACGCATCGGCTCAACGCGCTTCGCTTCCACGTCACCAGCTCATCGAGAAACCTCCATTGAGGTTGGCGATGGATGTCCAAGGTCGTGAGCGGAATGACTGGCGTTGGAGTCAAAAGAATGATGCTCTCCATGAGAGGATAGTTTTCCAGGGTTGCCTTTAGATCCGAGATCATCGAGGTCTCCGATTCCTTCAGCACTCGAAGTTAACAACCACACACATACACGTCACAAACGGGGTAAGGTGCATTTTTGCCCAAAGAACCGATTTCTACTTACGGAAGAAGACTCAAGACCCAGGTGCATTGCCAGCGGAGCAAGCAGCAGAAGTCCCTCAACCTCGATGCAGCGATCATCCTCGTCAAAGTCCCACAGACTCCCAACGTAGCTCTTCCAGATTGGATACGCAAGCTTAGTGATCAGCAGCTTCACTTTCGCGCTCATCTTGAGGTTGGATTCATTTGGAGGGTCTGTGCAAGCGCCAAACAGGATCTCTTCGTTCCTGTCGAGAAACAGGTTGGTCTGACACCGGAACAGCGGCAGTAGCCCTCGCTTGCTCAACAGATCTCGGTAGCAGTGTGCCAATAACTGCGATACCATTTCTGCCGCACCTTCCTAGCAGCAGCACACAGGGCGAGTTCCACAAGCGTTGACAATGATTTTCCGTACAGACAGTCGAGCCGAACTCAATAGAGCTTGAGCACGTACTCTGTTTGCTGCTAGTAGCTTGCCCATCGCTTTCAGCTTCTCGCGAGGTATCCGGAAGCACGAGTGGTGCAGCGTGAGCATCGGCGAAGAACCTGAGTTGTCATAGCCGGCTTGTGCCACTCTGGAGTACATCTCCTGCTCGAATTGAGTGAAGACTGGCGAGTTGCTGCTGCGGTGATGATTGACAGTTCGGATCGACCATTTCAGCTGCAAGTTGCCTCTGTCACCAGATTCCGTCGAGTCAAAGTGATGAGGTGTGGTCGCATAAGCGACGCACTGCCCACGGTGGTTGCGGTTGACGCCAAGCAGTCGGATTTGATACGTTCTTCCAGGCTGAAGACCCTGGACCGCAATCGCCCGAGGCTCGTGAGCGGCCAGATCAACTCGCACAACAGCGCCTAGTTCTGCCGCTTTTCCTCGCTGCGAACCAATTTCGAATGCAAAGCATTGAACTAGGAGAAAGGATGAGACATGGACATGAAACTCAGCCACTTCTACAGAAAACACAAACAATGACTGCCCTGGACCTTACCGGCCGCTGCGCAGTCTACTTCAAGAAGCAGCTTGACGCTTGAGCTTGTTACCTAAACAACACAGATAAACGCAAGATCGATGCGCGAACAGCGTGACGAGCAAACATCAAACTCCGCGAGCCATGCCAAGAACGTACTCTTCCCACAACTGGACCAACGATGACTGCAACTTCCTCTGCGTCTTGGCTGAGGTCTCCGAAATGAACGGCATTGCACTGGCGAAATGGATTCGAGGACGATACCTCTGTTTGCTGCTGAAGCGCTTGATGCAGCGTCGCGATGACGTTGCTCACAGAAAACAGAAAACTAAGAAGACGCGAACACGCACACACACGACAGCAGTCAGCACCGACATGGCACTCATCGAGCCACACGCACGACTCGCTTCTTGCAGTGAGAGAGACAAACCTGATGCGATCAAAGAGCGCTTGAGGGCGTTCGTGGAACACGCACCACTTCAAGAACGACGCGAAGCTCATTTTGCCGCCGTCCTCGACATCCACGAACTCAAACGCCTCGTGCGCGACCGCGAGCGCGTCGAGCTCCAGCAGAGACTCCGCGTGTACGCCAAGTCTTTGTAGTCCGTTGCTGCACGTGGAGATCACGAGCGCGAGCTCTTCCTCGACGATGTCGTCCTCAACATCCAAGTCAACCAGCGAGAAGACGAACTTGGCCTTCTCTCCCAGCGAGCCCTGGCACAAGAGTGCTGCTCCCACGAGCAGCGTGAGCAGGTCGACGCGCGGCACCTGCTGCGTCTCGGAGTCTCGAAGGTCTCGAAGAGGAAGTCGATGGTGCGCTGCTGCTGCTCGGGTACTCCAAGACGCACTCGAGCTCGTCCTTCGTGAGCGCGAAGCCGCCCTCGACGCCCTGCACGTTGATCCACGTGCGGTAGATCTGCAGCGCGCGGTCGAGCGTCCGCGTGTGCTCCAGCACGCGCAGCAGCTCACTCATGCTGGAACAATGGATGAGCTGCTGCTTGACAAATCCATCATATCCATTGCGAGAGACCATCACTCTGCGCGCCTTTTCACAACAAAAGCACACAAATCCGCACTTATGAGGAGACAGGTACACTGCTGAGAACGGGTACACTCGCACTTGAGCGAAGAAAGCTACAACACCAGAGTTTCTTCGATATAAAAACTGCGAAAAGCGAAAAGCGCATCTCTTGTTGATGTTCCCAGCTTATTTTGGTATCACCCTTCCACAGACTAACCCTCTCTAAAACATCCACATAGTTGTTTCTGTGACACACACTTTTATAACACTGCGAACCCCCCTTTCCATCCTAGCTACCCAATATCACAGCCATTCCTACCTTCGAAGAAGCTGCAAAGCATATGCTGGTAATCAGCATGCTGCCAGCAGAACAGAACAGAATCAGACGAAGCCCACTCACTCGAGTCTCTCGACTGCAGAGAAAGAAGCAAAGCAGACGCGACCACTTGCCCTTCTTCTCCACAGACGCCTACACGCCAGTCAGACGCATGACGGCGGCCTCGCTCACGAGGGCCACCCCAGCAGCAGAAGACCGCGCGCCGTCCGTCATCGCGTCCCCGAAGGCGCGCCGCGACAGCACGCTCCGCCGGCTCTTCTCGCTCGCGCGCTACCAGCGACCCAAGTCGTTCTCAGCATCGCGTTCAGGGTCATCTCCTGTGTCTCCGTCGCCACCGCCGTCGTCGTCACTAGAGGCTGCAGACGACGACGAGAGCTCGCCGTTCCTGTTCGCGACGAGCCTCGCGTCCGCGCTCCAAGACACGAGCGGCAGAGATGAGCACCATGAGCCAGTAGCTCCAGCACCGGTGGCGTACTTTTCGCCCTACTTGTACTTTCCGAGCGACACGACCACGACCACGACTACGATCACCATCGCCAGCAACAGCACGAACAGCAGCACCAGCAGCGCGCGACGACTGCATGCGGGGAACGTGCGACGAATGCCAAAGAACCGCGGCTCGGCGTTCGCGCTGCGCGAGCACCGACGGCGCTGCATCGACACGTGGACGAGCGCCGAGCTGTACATGCTGCGCAAGCTGGTGGACCGCGCTTTGAACCCGCGAAGGTACCCTCGTCAGCCGCAGCAGCAACAGGGGGTGAGAGAAAGCCAGCAGTTCCAGCGAAAGAGTTCGACGCTGCGGCGAGTGTCCTTCGCAGTCGAGTCGATGCTGCTGAGCCCCCTTGGCGCGCGATCGAGCGACTTGAGCGCGAACAACACACAGCAGCAACTACAGGACGAGTTTGACTACAGTGTGGCGCGCAAGAGCTACTACCGCGAGAGCGTCGACCGGCGCCTCAAGCTCAAGAAGCTCAAGCACTTTGTGCAGCTCTTCCCGATGCTCGCGAGCGTGCACCGCAGCGCGATCAAGAAGGTCTTCCAAGTGTTTGATAGAGACCAGTCCGGGTACGTCGAGTTCAGCGAGCTCTGCGAGACGCTCGCGCACTGCCACGCGCACTCGCTGCAGCAGAACGTCGACATGGTCTTCCTTTGGTTCAAGAAGGGCAAGCGCGGCACGCTGCTCACGTCCAGCGGCGCGCATCTGCTGGTCTCGACTCTAAAGGAGCTGCTCGCGGCGCACCCCATGCTCGCGTCCATGGTCCAGAATGTGAGCAAAGTCGACGCGCTCGTTGAGATTTTGTTGCAGGGGCAGCACGCAGTGACGCTGCAGACGTTCCGCAAACGCATCGCGCCGCACGAAGACATTGTCGGCGTGCTCATGTACCCGTTCAACATCGTGCGCGCAGCGATGAACGAGAGCGTGCTGTGGCACGAGCACCAGTCGGGAAGCTGGCGCGACCACACGACGGTCGCGTACGTGGTCTCCAAGAGCTGGTGGAACCAGTGGCTCGAGTACATTCTGCACAGCGACCCGGAGCTGCTCGGTGTTCTTCTCCATGGCGCTAGTCAGAATGACGCGACGACCCACCAGCACCACTTGCACGAGCGGTTCCGCTGTCGCCCCGGACCGATCGACAACCGCGACATTTGCGAAGACGAGCAGCTCGGCACGTTGCTCCCGAGACTGGTGCTCAACGTGCACTATGTGCTGGTTTCGCCCACGCTCTGGCAGGCGCTCATCCAGATCTACGGCGGCGGACCCGAGTTCCCGCGGCAAGTGGTTCTCCCTAGTAACGGTGGCAGGATCAGTGGGGCTCAGTCCAGCGACAGTGGCCGTCTTTCAGGTTCAAGCGAAAAGCGCGAAAGCCAAGAGCGCCGTGATTCAAGCATATCTACCGGGGCTGCTGCCGCGAATGCTGGCGAGCTCTGCGTGGAGCTCTACCCGATTGCGCTCCAAGTGCGGCTGACAAAGCACGAGACCCATCGCGTGAAGCTGGTGTTCTCGAGACGGTTCCTGCTCAACAAGTACACGACGTTGAAAGAGATTGTGTATCGTCTGGGGCTTCAACCGGGCGAGAATGCGGCAGACATCACGTTCTGGGTGCGTCGGAATCGCTTTGACACGTGGAAGCGCATCGAGTACAGCATCGACGCGCCGAGGTCGTCATTGCGCGACCTTCGGTTCAAGAGCTCGTATGAGCTGCTCGTGGACTTCCGACCGATGGAGTTGAGTGACCAGCTCCGTGATTACAACAGACAGTGCCGCCGAAGCAGCGTCCCTGCATCCATCGCAGCCAAGAAGCTCTTCTCAGTGGCAGCGTTTCAAGCGATCGGCAATGACTTCGTGTGCACGGAGAAAGGGTTGAGCCGCTTCCTTGTCAGCAGCAGCAGCAGCACGATTGGCCATGGTTCTTCTGGTTCCCGTCATAAAGTATCGAATGCATCAAACGCAGCAGAAGCGTTTGGCCGCCCATCGGAGAACACGACCACGCGCAGCACAAAGCGGTCGAGCGAAAGCCTTGGGACATCGCTGAGCGGATCGCTGAGTCCGAATGGAGGCGTCTATGGAGACGACGACCACCACCGACATGTCAACGCGAACATGCGCAACAGCGGGTCAGCAACCGGATCCTCGTCATCATCGCGAAGACTCGTTGCTTTTCCAGGCATCCGCGCCACGGGATTGTCGAACTTGGGCAACACGTGCTTCATGAACTGCGCGCTCCAGTGCCTCGCGCACTCGCCCATCTTCCGCGAGTATTTCCTCTCGCAGCGGCATTTCAACGGCACGAACAAGAAGAATGCGCTGGGCTCACGCGGCAAAGCCGTGAACGCGTACGCGCGTTTAATGGGATCGATGTGGAAGCAGCGCGAGCTCGGGTCTTACACACCGGCGGTGTTTCGCGACGAGTTTACAAAGTTGCGTCGCCAATTCCAGGAGTCCCGACAGCATGATGCGCACGAGTTTATGGTTTCGCTGCTCGACAGTCTCCATGAAGATCTGAACTATGGACGACTGGCGTACGAGACCAAGCAAACAAAGAAGCTTCGTGACTCGGGCTGTTTCACATTCTTCAGCAACAAGCCTCTTCGGATGCCCAATGTAAACGACACCTCTTCGAGTATCTCGACGAGTGCTACGAACAGTGGCATCCACAGAGCGCGCGACTCGGATGCAGTGATCGGCAGCAAATCCTGGCAGAACTACGCGCAGGTGAACTCGTCGGTGGTGGTGGATCTTTTCCACGGCCAGACTCGCAGCGAGACGATCTGCACGACGTGCCGCGAGCGCAACGTGACGTTCGATCCGACGCTGTTCTTCAGTTTGCCGATCCCGGAGCCCAAGTTCCTGCGTGTGGAAGTGAAAGTGGTGCTGCAGATACGGATTCCAGGAAATACGCTGAATGGAACTGACGACGACTGTGAAATCAGTACCAGCAGCCTATCGAACATCAACGACAACAGCAAGATCAACGCGCAGCAGCCAGTGATTCGTCGCGGGTTCTGGATCAAGCGGGGGAGCTTGACGGGGAGCCTCTCGGATCAGATTGCCGCTGCGTACAACATGCAGGGGAACCGGTTCATTCTCGTGGAAGTGCGCAGAAGCCGCATCCGACGCGTGATCGAGGGCGACGAGCACATCGAAAACATTGCGGACGGCCGCGAGCTGTACGCGTACGAACGAGCGTGGCTGTTGTCGGAAATCCCGCATGTGCCTCCGATGCTGACGCAGTGCGATGTGAACTTCGAGAAACCGGAGAAAGTCAAGCGCTTCTCAGATATCAAGCTGGGATCGCGCGTCGATGGCGTTGGGTTTCAGGATGCCTGGCATCCAGGAACAGTGGTCGACATTGTCGACGACAGCAACCGCCACGATACAGGAGTGGTGGGTACAGTTAGCAACATGGTATCGTCCTTGGCGCAGCAGCAGAGCGCGGCTCGCAAAGTGTCGTACAAGCGTGTTTGTGTCAAATTCGACGGGTTCAGTTCCAAGTGGAGCAAGTGGTTCACCGAGATGGACTGGCAGGAGAAGCGCATTGCGCCATTCAACATGCGCACAAAGAGCCCGCGCGAGGTGTTTGAGGTCCAGGTCGTGCATCGCTTCGTCACGCCCTACAACGCGAGTGCTTTCGCGACAACTACGCGCCGCCCGATGAATATTGGACTGAATGGCGCACAGCAGAGCAGTAGAGCTGGTGACGTGGCTTCAACGGCAGCGATCTCGGCAACAACTCCGAGTGACCTGGAGGATCCCGAAAAGCTCGCGTTTGAAGTCTTTGGGATCCCGTTGTTTGTGACCATTGAGTCCGACAAGACCAGTCGCGACCTGCACCACTCGATTCTACTTCAAGCAGCTCGTTTCATTGACGGTTTTGATGCGAATCAGTACACCTGCGGTGTGTCCACCGATGGAGCGGTTCACTCGTCGATCAAGGATTGTGCCGCATTGAGACTCGAGTCGCTCCCGTACGCGATCCGTGTGACGAATCTCGAGGACATCAGCAACTCCCTTGGCGACGAGCTGCCGTACGACAGCAGCGGCATCTTGCAGCATTTCTCAACGCGCAGTGTCATCGTGCTCGACTGGAAGAACTGCAACACTTTCGAGATCAGCGAGCAGCAGCAAGTCATGGACGACGTTGTGCCTGTCGAGATGGAACAAGAGATCAAAAGCAGCAACAAAAACAGTGCGGATACCTCCAAGCCGAACAGCAGTGGTCGTCCGATCTCCCTCGATAAGTGCATGGACGCCTTTCTCAAGAACGAGGGCATTTCACTCGAAGACCACTGGATCTGCGAACGCTGCGGCGTCGCGCGCGAGGGGCTGCGCAAGTCCGACATCTGGCGTCTGCCGGACCTCGTGATGATTCAGCTCAAGCGGTTCCAGTATTTCGAGAACCAGCACCGCCAAAAAGTGCGCGTGCTCGTCGATTTCCCTCTCGACGGCATGGATTTCTCGAAGTGGATGGGGTCGCCCCACTCGACATCTGTCAACAGCAACAAGAATGCGCCAAGCTCACCTGCGAACGTGTACGATCTGTACGCTGTGGCGAACCATGTCGGGAGCCTGACGCGAGGCCACTACACTGCGTGCTGCCGATACGACCGCTCATTCGAGGAGAGCGCCAAGGTCTTCACGAACTCGCACGACCCGGAGGTGCAGCTCAACGATCTCTGGTACCGCTTCGACGACGACAAGGTGCACGAGATCGCCGCGAGCGACGTGGTCACGGACGCGGCGTACGTGCTCTTCTACAAGCGGCGCACGCTTTCGCCGCACAACGTTCTCGAGTATGCACTGTAGATCTTTGACGCTTGCTCCTTCTCCAGTGCTTTTTGGTGCTTTTTGTCTTTCTTTCCCAGTGAGATTTCCGTTTTTATAATAATCTGTATACTACTGCCGCACCATTCATCCGAACTACGACGACTCGAGCAACGTGCACGTGCGTACGATACCTTTCCCTCTTGCGCGTCAGATTCCACAGAAGAACTCGGTCGTGATGTCGCTGCGGCTCGCGGCGTGGCTGTTGCGCGAGCGCGTGAGCTCCTCTTCCAGGCGCTTCATCTTTTGCTGCGTCAGCTGCAGGCGGGTGTTGAGCGCCACGCGCTCAGCTGCAAGTCGCTTGATCTCGCCGTTTTGCTGCAGGAAGACACCAAATCAAGCGCATAGAGAACACCCGTGAGCCAGTCAGCAGCCAGTGATTGCTGAACGTGCTTTAAGGAGCGCTTACTTTCGTGATGGCTTGCACGGACGAGGGCGACGAGGGACGCTGCTGTTTCTCACCTAGAATCTTTTTCAGAGCGATGTTTTCTTGCTGAAGCTGCTTCGCTTCTTTCGTAAAGTCTCCAACATTCTCAATTGTGTCTTTGTCTTTCAGCAGGGTAAGTACGCTACTCTTCTTCTCCGTCTGCGGACAACAAGTGTGAGTTGGTGCGGAGGCTAACATTGGAATGGCGACGCTTTCCTCGATGCTGCTTTACCTGTAAGCCGCGGATGGTGTCATGCAGTTTCTCGTTCTCAGCGAGTGCTTCATCCAGCTGTTTCTGAATAGCCTGCAGCTGGTGTTGCCCAGCACCAGTCTCACCCCCACTCACACTCACACTTGCAGGAGAAGCAGCAGCGCCGTCGCCTCCAGCGCGAAGAGACGCGAGCTCGTCCTCCAGCTGCTGAATGATGCTCTGCGCCGCGAGCAATGCCAGTTCAATCCCTGCTTTCTCTTGCTCCGAGCTTTTGCTTTTCCGTCTCAGCCGCACAACCTCTTCCGTGCTGTTGCTGTTCGGCGGCGTTTCGGTACTCAAGCGCCGAATCTCATCGTCTTGCTGCTGCTCTCTGGCTTCAAACTCTCTGATCGACTTCAAGTGCTCTGCCTGCAATTGCTCCTTCTCGTGCTGGAACCGCAGTGCGATCTCGTCTCGCTCCAACTGAAGCTGTTCCAACTGATATCTCGCATCATCGAGTGCTCGCGTTTTCTCGTTCACTCCACGACGAGCGGCGGTGAGAGCAGATCGAAGCTCGCTCAGCTCCGTTTCGTCATTCTGACTGACTTGCAGCTGCGACTTCACATCCTCCAAGGCGTGATTCTTAAAATCAATATCGCTCTGCGCGCTTGCAAGTGACGATCGAAGCGTTTCCAACTCGAGTCGATTGGCATGCAGCTTGCTGTTTGCTTCCTCCAGCACATGCTCCTTCGATCCAATGTCTTGCTGGGCATTCGTGAGCTCAAATCGCAGAGTTTCCAGCTCCGTTTTCAAAGTCTTCAGCTGGGAAGTTGCGTCCTCCAACGCGCGATCTTTTGCGTCAATTTCCATTTGTGAAGCTGCCAGCGTCGACCTGAAGGACTCCAGCTCATGCTTGCACGCAATCAGCTGGGAGGTTGTGTCTTCTACAACACGGTCCTTTGCACCAGCATCTTGCTGGGACGCCGCGAGACTCGACCTTAACGACTCCAACTCGTGCGTGCGTGCAGCAAGCTGCGCCGCCACGTCTTCCAAGGCGCGATCTTTATCGCCGATATCCTGCTGAGCAGACGCGACCATTGCTCGCAGCTTGTCCAGATCTTCGTGCTCATTTTGGGATGTGCTTAGTTTGATGCTCGCCTCCTCCAACGCATGGTCTTTTTCGACAACGCTCTCTTGAGCGACTGCTAGCGCAGATTGGGATTTCTCCACTTCCAGCTTGAGCTTTGCGACAGTCGATTCAAGTTCCGCTTGTCTGACTTCCTCTTCCGAAGTTAGGTTGCGTAGTTGCTGTAGCTGAAACTCAGCAAATTTGGTTGCCGCGCTAGAGGTTTCGAGTTCATCTTGCGTCGCCAGCAGATTTTTCTCCAGGCGCTGCATGATGTCTTGATATTGATCCAGCTTTCGTTCGAGCTTCATGCTGACTGCGTGAGCTCGACGAATTTCTCGGTAGGTCTCACTAACTTCTCCATCCTCCGAGTTTTCAACTTCGTTATCGTCTGCTGGAAAATCGCGAGTTTCACGGTCATCGCCATCTTCTTCGCCGCCAGATGCGTATGATACGGAGTTGTCCTCAGTGAAAGATGACCCGGATCCCGGACTTGGAGGACTCGAAAGCATTGGCCGTTTCTCTTGCAGAACATCAGACATTTCGTCGAACAGGGAGCGGTACACATTCAGCAGCTCCATGAGCTCTTCACTGTGACTTTGAGCAGCCACGTCCTCGGGCAAGGCGATCGAGTACCCTGTAGCATCAGCGTTTCCATGCTTCCTCTCCTCTTCAACCAGAGCCTTCCACTCCAACAGCTCGCACAGCTCCTGTCGCATCAAGTTGTTCTCACGCTCCAGTTCGTTTCCTCGCGCGATTTCTTCATAAATCAGCTTTTCTTCGTCTGGACTTATAAACCGTCCTTCTTGCTGATTCTCCGTCGCCTGCTTGATTCCATACTTCTTCGGCGCTCGCAGATTCGACTTCATCGGCAGGATGGGACGACGAAAGGCGTTGCCGTGTCGAAATCGGTCAGACGAAAACGCGATCTCTTTGTGCTCTTCGTACCGACAGATCATTCGATACAGCAGCATCTCCAATCGCTCGCAACGAATCTCGACTGGATTCCATTCCTCATGCTCTTCCAAATCGACAGGAGCGGCTGCACCACTTGCGCGTAAGAGCTTGTCCATCACGTCAAGCGCCGGTTCCCATCGGTTCTTTTTCACTTCCTGCGGTGGAGGCTGCGGTTGCTCTTGCTGCAGCTGGTGGCTCAACGGCGACGAATGAAATCCATCTGGAGATGGCGCCATCGCAACCGGACCACCCATTCTCAACTGGGCAATTTCTTGACGGAGTCTCTCGATCTCTTGCTTCAAAAGCGGCAGCATCGAATCCGAATCCTGGTTCTGAACTGCCTTGTTCTTGATATACTTTGCTCTTTGCGCAAACTTCAAAGTAGACAGCGTCTCGCTAAAGTACTTTTCTTCTCCTGAAATCGTCGCCACGATCGTCGTGATCGCATTTCCGCCCAACGAATCCTTCAAAAGAAACGTCAGCTTCGAGTCACGATAATGGACATGTCGCTTTTGGCCATTTGACACATCCACCAGCGACATGATGACGTTTCCCAGCGCTGACAGCGACTTGTTGATCTGGGCTGCTTCTTTCAGGCGCTGACCCGCTGCTTGGGTCTGACGCTGCTTCTCCGAACCCGCCAGATCCACCAAGTGCAAGTTCGATCGACGAGTAAACATCACCCCGGACCCAGTTCGCTCGGTCTGCACCAGCTTGATTGTGAACACTGCGTGCGATCGCGAACTCTCTCGATTCATGTCCGTTGATGCCATGCGTCGATTGCTCGAACCCAATTGAAGCCATTCGATCGCGTCCGACTCGCTTTGGATCGGGACTTCGCGCAGCTGTTCAACGTACACTTCTTTGTTGGCATCTTCACGAAGCGACTTTGCTTGCTGCGTCGCGATGGAGCTGTTTTCTTCCAACAGATCAAATATCTTTTCGTTGTAGATTTCCAGGTACGAGCACGACAGAGCGCACTCCAGCGCGCTTCCCTTCTCCATCGCAACGTGACTCAGGCGACGGAACAAATGGGCGAAGATGCGAGGAATCAGCCCACGAAGCGGCGAGGCTTGCAGCTCTTGCGCGTCATTCGAACCAGTGCCGCCCAGCATCGTGAACGTTTTACCAGACCCTGTCTGTCCGTATGCGAAGATGCAGCCGTTGAAGCCGTTGATCGTGTTCTCCACAGCCGTCACACCAATGTCCAAAAAGATCTGCTCCTGCGAGCTCGTCTCCGTGAACACTTGATCGAACCCAAAGCGCTTCTCTTGCAGCGTCGACGGTGCGAGTGTCACGCCCTTTGCATCCGGAGCGACGTCCAGACAGCGCCGTGAGAGAGCCTGTTGCTGCTGCTGCTTGCGGTCCGCATCACTTCCTGGATTTGGCGGTCGGATACGCAGCAAAACGCGGATGTTGTCATTGTGCGTGGACGGCGACGGCGGGATCAGGGACTGGTATGAGACACTTTCGTCGATGCTACTGATGCTAGTATGACTGCCAAGCGAGCTTCCCGCGACGGCGTACGACACCGGTGACGGCACTTGGATCGTGAGCTGGGGTCGGTCGTCCTGTGCTGCAACTGTCTGGTTCGAGCGCTGCGGCGCCGTCGGAGTGGAAAAGGAGCGCGCAAAACGCGGAGGCAGCAGCGACGATGACGAGTCTCCACCTACTGCTCCTGATTGCTGAGTTTTGCTTTGCGCATACGGCTGCGGCGGCAGCAAACTGGAGCCCGCGACTGCTGCTGCGATTCGTCCTGGCGGCTGAATGAATGACGTGCTTCTCGAAATTCCGCTGCCGCTGTTCACTTTGCGCTGTCCCAATCCTGGGATCCTACAGGTTGCAAGCAGCACATACACACAAAGCGTCCAAGCGATGCAAAAGCATACATGATGGACATGCGCATGACAATCACAGCCACAGATTCGCACACACAAAACAAAACAAAAACGGTAAATACACACATATCGCCATCCACCATACAAGCAGCTTCAACAGCGACATCAGCAAACAGCGAGCGCTCACGAACAATGGACGCACCTGGACGAGTTCGCAGTGGGGATCGGCATGCTCTCTTCTTGAACCCGTCGATCGATGCGCTCACACTTGAGTTCTTGTGCTGCCTGGCTGCTTCTTTTGGTACTTGCTTGTGTGTGTGTGGCTATGGCAGCTTCGCATCCACGTCGACAAGCGTCTTGTGAAGTGCGAGCGGCGCGAGAGAGAGTCGTGAATAGAGAGAGAGAACGACCGGAAGGAAAGTGAAGCCTCTTCCTTTCCTCTCTCTTTGGCTTCTTTCTGATGTGCAGCCACGCCACCACCTCGTTCGTTATCACGCTTTTGGACGCTCGCAATGTTTTCTTGCTTGAGGGAACGAGAGAGAGAGAGAGAGAGAGAGAGAGAGAAAGAAAGAAAGAGAGAGTGAGAATGATGGTAGCAGAAACTGACTGGACTTTAGTATGGAGGGGGCATTATTTCCGTCCAGTCACTTTGTTCTTTCTTTTTGCAGCATTGTTCGCAGGAAACAACCCACTCTTTCAACAGCAGCAGTTGCTTTCCTAGCTGATGTCTCGTCGTGTCCTGAGTGTCTTCTGTTTCTCTCATCGTTTCTGCTCGTTTGCCAGCATTCTCATGCCATCACATCCAAATCGGCAAACTCACACTCACACTCACGACTTCGAAATACACATGAAGGCTGGTGTGTTGTGTGGGGCTGTGGATGCATGTTCGTCGCTCCTCCACGTGTCCATTGGTACTAACAAACAGATGAGGAGTGCAGCAGCTCTCTCTCTCTCTCTCTCTCGTGTTTGCTCATTTTTGCCATCACCAAGCAGACACCTCCCTGAACGAAGGTTTCTCATTCTATCAATTAGTAGAGGTCGATCGAAACCGAATACACGCGAACATACCGTAACTCAGACATGAATTCAAACAAGCTATTATAACAGAGAGGTAGCCACTCGCTCAAATGTGCAACTGACGGCTCGAAAATGGACAAATCCAAAGCTGCACTTGGTGATGAAATGGATGGGAGGGGGAGGAATGATGGATACATTCAGGAGGGTCACAATTGCTTCAACCTGCTTTCAGTTTTCCCTTTTTATTTATCTTTTTAACAGAGCAGAGCAGCCGCACCACACGCGCGCAAGATGTCTTCTCGTCCTTCTCGTCCTAAAAGCTAGCAGCAGCGATCGCACAGTTGTGACTTGCCGGCTTCGTTCCCTCCGTTGATTCGCGAGTGCGCGCGCACCACCTTCTTCTTCAGCTCCATCCACGCCACCACTCGACGGGAAGTTCAGCCACTCAAAGCGCGAACAGCGACGTCAAGATCCGATCAGCATCCATACGCGTGCTTGCACAGCTCCTACATCCGCTTCTTTCTCTCTGGGCTCGGAAAAGGGGCGACAAATAACCAGTATCTAAAGGAATTGAGCCATCCAGCGGAAACCGTCGGCATAGCCCATTCGGCGAACCACCGAGCACATGTACAATTCGATCGGGCGAATACTGGCGTCCTTGTCGCCGCGAGCCTCCTTGCCGTACGTCTCGTACAAGCCCAGCGCGCTGCGCAGCTCATCTTCCGAGGCGGCGCGTGGCACGTCGATCTTGTTGCCGAGCACCAGGAATGGCACGTTCGCGAGCTCGTCGTAGCCCAAGAGCGTGTCCAGCTCACGCTTGGATTCTGGGAAACGTTCGCGGTCGAGCGCGTCCACGACGAACACAACGCCGTCGACGGTCGCGAAGTAATCTCTCCACAATCGGCGAGCGGTCTCGTGACCGCCGAGGTCGAATGTGCGAAGGCGAAGCTTGCCGATGATCAGCTCTTCCGAGTCTGCACGCCGCAAAAGAAAGAGTCACAAAACGTCAGCATGTCGTCATTCTCTCTGCTCGCCAGAACTGTCAAACTACTGCCCGCGGCATTTCCGCCGCAGTGACACACTGAAACGTACTTGGGTGAAGAGTTGGTTCGTGGACAGCGACGCGGTCGTCCTTGAGCATGTGCAAAAGCGTGGTCTTGCCGGCATTGTCAAGACCGAGGAAGAGGATCTTGGCGTTCTTGTGGTACAGACCTGTCAAAGGCACAAACACACGTACACCCATTTGAGCGCTCTTGTCGTTCGCTCATACACAACATACGCGTGCGCTGAAGAAGAGCAGCACGCCGCCGAGCAAGGCGCGCGCGATCGCTCTGCTCCCACCCACGCGGATCTTAGTCGCATCCATCGTGGCATGCGATGGCTTGCCAGTCAGTCTGGCTGTCGCTCATGCAGACACAGACACGTACCGAGGTACCCGAGCACACCGTAGAACCAGTCGAAGATGAACATGCTTTCGGGGAGGGAGGGGAGTGGAGGAGACGAGGGGGAGAATGAAGCGAAGCTGACGCGGCGGGCGGTGGCGGCGACGGCAGTGCAGTGGCTAAATTAGCTTTTGCGTGCAGAAGGAGAGTGAATATGGAGAGAAAGCAAGCTCCGTTTTGCTTTCTTTCTGGCCTCAGACAGACGAAGAAAACCATCGCACGTGCGACGTGTGTGCGAATGGCATGAGAGGATCGAAGTTTCGCTTCGAGGTAAGCTACACGTAAGTTACGCAGTCGAGAGAGAGGCTAGGGCAAAAGCGTAAGAGGTTGCAGGCATGCGATATATTTTACATGGATCTGGATATTTTATGCGAATGTTACGGGAGAAGATAAAAGCTGCAAAAGTTGTGTGAGGGAAGAAGTGAGGCGAGCGAAAGGGGAGACAGCGATTTTCACCCAATCCGAAGTGATGTCGCAGTCACTGTGAACCTGCCAAGCACTCAACGATTCGCAGAATCCACGAAACAGCGCTCGATTGGCTGAAATTGCTGGATTAGTCGAAGCGCAATTCGGAAATGAATTGGATGTGAGGTTCGATTTGTGCTGTGAGGCAGTTTTGTGAGGCAGTTGCTTCTTTCTCTCGTGTCAGCAACATCTTCGCTCTTCACTGACCCAGACTCGCCAAACGCCCTATCCCTACAAATTGAATTGCGACTGCTGTTTTGTATTGGAACCAGACACACATCACCTCTGTGTTCATTGCACCAGCAAAAACAACATTCCCACGAGCAAAATAATCAGCAGCGTCAACAAAGCAAAGACGAAGCCAGACAAGCAGGATGCGACGGCGCGGCGTGGGCATCGGCGCGGTGCGCAAGAAGCAGGAGCAGGCCAAGCAGTTCAATGAGGTGGGCGACCAGCTCGCCGAGTCGCAGATGGCGCACGTGACCTCGCAGCTGGAGCTCTTCAAGACCAACCTGGAGCAGTTCGCGGTCAAGTACAAGAACAACATCAAGAAAGACCCCGAGTTCCGAAAGATGTTCCAGATGATGTGCGCGCGCATCGGCGTCGACCCGCTCGCGTCCAAGAAAGGCTTCTGGTCCGAGCTGCTGGACGTCGGCGATTTCTACTACGAGCTCGCGGTGCAGATCATCGAAGTGTGCATCATCACAAGGTACGCGTCCTGAGAAGCACATTTTGAACACCCCAGTAGCTGTTGTTTGTGTACCGTGTGCAAGGACAGCAGCGTTATGGCATGACCAGTTTCGAAAGTGCTCTTGCTCTGTATTGTGTATGCAATGTGTTGCTGACCGTTGGCATTTGTGGATGCGCAGATCGAAGAATGGCGGTCTGATCGGTATGGGCGACTTGCTGCGACTGCTGGCAAAGAAGCGAAGCGCAACGATGCAGGTACGCTTGAACGATTCAAGCGGGCTCTGAGAAGGGCTCTGCGCATGCTGATCGGGTGTTTTCTAACTTGATGCTTGTGTTCGTTCCAGAAAATCACGGATGATGATGTGAAACGTGCAGTGAAGAAGCTCAGCGTGCTCGGAGAAGGCTTTCAGCTGATCGAGATGGAAGAGCGAACCATGGTGTGTGGCGCTGTGATGGCAACGGCTCTTTACTTTCCGACAGACGCTAACGTGCATGTCGCCACGAATGTATGCGTTGCTTTTGCCAGGTCGTCACTGTGCCGATCGTGCTGAGTCAGGACCACGCGACCATTCTCTCGCTGGCGCAGAGCACTGGCGGAATGGTGACCACCGGCATCTTGGCGAGAGAGCTCAACTGGGACAAGAAACGCAGCATGCTGGCGCTGAACGTGCTGCTGCGAGAGGGCATGACGTGGGTCGATGAACAGGTAGTGAGGAAGCCAAACTCTGGTTCACTTGCAGCTCCAAGCATTCATTCACTCACGCTTGTTGTTTATCACCTGCTGATTCGTCTGCTGTAGACAAACGAGCCTTCGTACTTCTTCCCAAGTATCACATTGTCCGGCACCTACACGTAGCTGTTTTGATGCAACCAGACGAACTCGCCTACTTAATGCAGTCTGGCCACACACATTCACTCGCACTCTGTTTCTTTCATATCGCACTTAATCGAACCACCACTATCAAGCATCGCCAAAAATGGCTCTTTTGTGCAAAAGCAGACACGACCAAAATGGGGAAAGCCAAGTTCATGTGCGAGTACTGCCAGAAAGCGTTCGACGACTCGCAGGAAGCGCGGCGGCGGCACTTCCAGGGACGCAACCACAAGGCCAACGTCAAGCTCTGGTACGACAGCTTCGCAGGTGCGTCGCGAACACTATGGATTGCATGGCAATATGGGCACCCGCCAGCCAACTCCCCCACTCTCTGTCCAACATGCAGCACCTGATCAATGATCGACTGTCCTCCATTCACAGATCAAGAGCACCGAGCTGCTGCAGCTTCAACAAGCACACTATCCGCGTCTCCCTGGGTAGCCGCTCCAGTCGCTAGCGATCGCGAGAGCAATGTCAGCCAGCAACCAGCAGCCCCGGTGTTTGATCTGCGCAGCCTTCCGCCGTCAATGATCCCGCCGCCGCCAGACGCGTTCCTGTACAGACGCACCGACTGGGGGTGATAGAAGAAGAAGAAGAAGAACGACGACGCATGGACGGACATTCGCAACACACAGACGCTTTTGAAAGGTACATTAAACCATATTTTGTTTTGAGCAATCTAGAACGGGGGTTTTGTGCTTGCATGAGGAAGCATCTACACCTATTTATTACGCGGGAGGGGAGGAAAAAGAGAGAGAGAGAGAGAGTGATCAGAGAGCGCGGCTCTCTCGACGAGGCTCTCGCACCGACCGAGCGACTGGGTGCTGGTCAAACGAACGGATGCACACCCACGCCGACGCCACCGCAGCAGTTCATTCACTCGAGTCACCGCAGAACTGCCAGCTGCAGCCAGCCGCCAGCTACACCAATCGGACAGCGCGACACAGGCAAACAACACAGCTAGCTTTTCATTCGGTTTCTTCATTCGTTCTTCTCCCTCTATCCGCCGCGGATCCACGGGTGCATCGCGATTTGCTCGACTGTCAGACGGCGCGACGGGTCGTCCACGATCAGCATCTTCATCATCAGGTCGCGCACGCTCGGCGAGATGTGGTGCATGCCCCACGAGTCGAGCATGTCGTTCATGCGACCCTTCGCGATCATCTGGAAGCGCGGGTCCGCGTCGTCCGGTCGCTCAAATGGCGGCGCGCCGGTCACCATGATGAACAGCATCACACCTGTCGACCAGATATCCGCCGAGAAGCCATTGAACGGCACTTGATTCCGGTAAATCTGGACCATTGGGCAAAGAAATGCATGGGTGAGTGTAAAAGCTTGGGTGGAAAAAGCCATCCATCCATCCAATGCAGAAGAAGCGAGGGAAACAGTACCTCTGGGGGCATGTAGAAGATCTTGCCGACGGCGCCAGCTGGCGGTAGCGAGTACGTCATGCCGTGCGAGTCGACCGGAATGCCAATCGACAGCCCAAAGTCGATAATCTGCAAAGAATAGAGGCAGCATTAGACGTCATGCAATCAAACCAGCCAGTCAGTCATTCTCTCTTTCTTACCTTGGAGATATCGCCGTCGAGCAGCACGTTCTCTAGCGACATGTCTCGGTGGCAAATGTATCGACTCTGCAAATACGACAAGCCCGCGAGCACCTGCGTGAACCAGTGGCGGCACTCGCGCTCGTCCATCGCGCCGCCGCTCTCGACGACCGAGAACAGCTCGCCGCCGTTGCAGAACGGGAGCACCGCGTAGATGAAGTCCGGATCGTGTAAACACTCGATCTATGGGGGAAGAGCATTCGACACACACACATTTTGAGTTGAACTCGACGAGACGCCGCCACGATATCAAATGCGCGCACTCTCGCAACGTACCAGCGTCAATACGTTCTCGTGACCCGGGAGCGAAAGGTACTGCTGTGCTGCAAGCTCGACCAGCGGGTTCTCTTGCAGGTTGCCTTCTTCTATGATCGCCTACACAACACGAACAACATGAACAGCAGTCAGCTCCATGCATCGCACTCGCAAAACCAACACCAACGATACACACACACACAATAACAAATAAACCGACAATGTACCTTGCTCATGACTTTGATCGCGACTTCAAAGTTCGTTCGCAGGAACGTGCCGTGCGCGGTCATGTGCAGCCGCACGGCGTGCTTGACCTTGCCGTAGATGCACTTGCGCAGCGTGCGCACGAACTCGTACACGTGGCCCGAGCCGGAGAAGAGGCAGAGCACGACGCCGACGCCTTCGATCTGGCAGCGACGCAGCTCCGCGTTCATGAAGTGCACTTCCTGCGGGATCGGCGAGCAGAGACCATTGTGGTCGTACTGCTCCGAGCCCGTGCGGAAGACGTCGTCCGAGGCGCTGATGCCGAGCGCTTGCAGCTGCTTCTGCAGTTCTTCTGAGACTCCCTCCTGCTGCATTCTGCTTCTTGTTTGGCTGGCTGTGGATATGGATGGATGCGTCGCTCAAAGGGATGATGAATGAGTGACTGTGGGGAGCTCTGGACCTGGAGGCGAACGGCAGGCAGGGGGAGAGAGAAAAGCAAAAAAGAGAACGCGGAAAATAGAACCACGCGCTTTGGCTCGGAAGCGAAGCTCAGGAGCGGGAGGGATGGCGGAGCGTGCGGCTGCGAATCGAGAAATAAAGCGCCAGACAGTGCAACGTCACTCACTCACTCAGATCGAGATCCAAAGCCCAAAAAATAGGACTCACACCACAATGAAGACAAATAGCGGAACGTACCGAAAAGAAGGCAAGGCGCGCGCTGTGTCTGGAAGAGACAGACAAATGGAAGCGCGCTGGCGTGATTAAGTGAGTTCTGTTGGTAACCAGCAGTCAAAGCTCTGCAGCGACGCTGGATCTTCCTCTCTCTATACAGTGAGAGACCGACGGACCACCACTTGACTGTGAGAGCGAGCGCTTGCTTCTTGTTCTCCAGATCCACACGGCCGCCTGCTGCAGTGGCTCTTGAGCTCTTGGAGTGCTGCTGTGGCGTTGTGCGAGTGCGAAGAAGGGGAGGGACGACGGACAGCGCCACACACACAAACACTCACTCACTCACACACACTGACGCAAGCGAAGCTCGTGACTGCGAACGATATTCGCTGCAATACTAGCTGGGGTTTGTCTAATTGACCTGTCGTTGCTGTTGCTGTTCTGGCCACACACAAACAGAGGGGGCTTTTTTGTATTGGCGGCTGCTGCTGTTGTTCTGTAGAGAGAAAACAAGCAATCGAGCAAGCAGACGGGACGATGAGGGAGAAGTGCCAAAAATGAAAATGCCATGTGGCAAAATGTACTGTATTTCTGTATGGAACTCTCGCGTTTTTCACAAAAAGAGAAACGACGACAATGCACAGTTGGTGACGATATTTAGACATGCTGTTTCGCAGTTGTAAAAGCGCTTCAGGCTCAGATCGCTTCTCTCTATTTGCGAACACACGGATCTGCTCTTGAATGCAGCTGCCACAGAAAAAAGCGAGTCGGACGGTCCAGTATTACGTGCACTGCGGTACGAAGTGCACATAATACTAGACCCCACAAAGTGAAATGCGCTTTTCGTCTTCAATGTTGCAAACCTGGACGATTTCTCAATTTGTTCAATATCTGGTGCATTTCTGCTCTCTGTCCGTGCAGGTGTTGTCTTGCTGTTGCTGTTATGCAGAGCCCGCGCCGCTTGGAGCTGCTCCACGAAATGCGTACGTCTACCAGTGACTTTACTCATGTGAAGCGAACCGCTCGTGATGCGTGGTTGCAGCCTACCTATCGCGCTTGTTGTGGTCTTCACAACTGTTTTGGCAATTCCAGTCGAAACACTCCAGAATGCCATCACGCTTGCGATGACTTCTTCTGCGATTAACGTGTTTTGTGGCGATGTGTCACTTTTGCACATCACGAAGCGACGCTTCGCACGATGCGACTCCTCCTTCTTCATGGCAGCATGCCACTATAGATAGAGTTACATCATCTTCCCCTGCTTGATCACTCTCAGCGTCATGAATGAGGTGGGGGCTGGTTGACCCATCAGGAAATGGATCCATGCATTAGATAGAGTAAGTAGCAGTAGGGAAGAACAAGTGCGGAGTACTCGACATGAGCTAAACCTGCTGGGCTGCGCTAATCCCTACGTGCTGCACTCTACTGGTCGCCATCTTCTCCATCATCATCGCCGTCACCACCGCTGGCAGCACCATCTGGATCCGCGTAGCTCAGCTGTGCGTATGCGCTTGCAGCGCTGCTACTGTCACTACCAGCAGCACTGGCGTACTGCACGTCCGTGTCTGGGTACGACGCGATGTTCTCGCCCTCGATCTGCTGGCGGTTGGTCCTCGGCATCGCGTACTGCTCCGGGTAGCTGAACGCCGCAGCCTCGGTGCTCAAGCCCTGCGACTGCACCATCGCGACGATCGCGTCGTGGTCCGAGCGCTCGGCGGCCAGCTTCGCGACCGGGTTCGGGTCGTCGAACGCCCAGCGGATGTTCAGCACTTCGTCGTGCTCGAGCGCCTGGTTGCCCATGGCTTCTTTCGCGAACTCGGCGCTCGTGCGGTGGCGGTAGCGGATGAAGCAGATCGACAGGCGGTGGATCACGTTCACGCTCTCGACCTCGCCCCACTCGCTGAAGTGCTTCATCACGGTTGCTTCGAGCTCCCTGGGCTTCTCGACGCTTTTCAGCCCGCCGACGTAGAGCGTTCTCGAATTGCGCGTGAAGTTGCCGACGCCCGACATGTCGTCGCGGTCCGTGGCGTGGCGCTCTCTGCCGAAGCAGTCGTGCATCATCCCGATGCGGTTTTCGTCTGCCATCGTCGGTATTCTGTGGTAGTAGTTGCACTCGGCGCCGCGCGCACACATGCCGCGCGCAAAGTGCATGCAGAAGTAGCGGTTCGCCTTGCTGACCACGTCGGCCTTGGTCTTGCCCGCGTCCAGCTCCAGGATACAGCGCGTCACCGCGGGTTCCTTGCCGCGGTCGTTGCTCCAGTGGTCGCCAATGTGCTTGTCGTACCAGATGTTGTACTCGTACGCGCCTTCGAGGTGCGAGTTCTTGGTCGGCATCTGCTCCAGCTGCTTGCGCGCGGGGCGGCTCAGGTACTTCTCGTTGAGCTCTTCGTACTTGTTTGCGTTCTCCTCACCCGCGCGTCCACGGCCAAACCAGCCCGTTGCTGTATTAACAAACCAAGAGACGCACACAACACGCGCAAGTCAATGCCATATCTTCACCACAAAACGCACACACTGTCAGGCAACTAAACGTACCGTGAGGGGCGGCCCCCATTTCCGCCGGACGCTCCCACTGGGTCTGGTTCGTCTCGATGTTGTAGTAGTAGATCTTGTTGGTCGCCGGGTCGAGCGCTTCGCGCCACGAGTGCTGGTCGCCCTTGCTGTCCACCACGAGCGCGTCCGGCGCCGTCACTTTCTTGGCGCGGCACCGAAAGCAGCGCTGGCGCCGCGCGTAGTTCTCGTGGCTGCACTCGGCGCAGATCCAGTTCTTCTCGTAGACCGTGTACGCGGCGCCGACGTCGCCCAGCGTGCCCACGGCCGTGAGCTTGCGCGGCAGCTCGCTCGTCGTCGTCGCCCCTGCTCGCTTCATTTTCCGGTTTTGCTTTTTTGTGGATTTATGAGGTCATCATAAATGCAAAAATGCACAATAGAGGCTCTGGGTGACTTGATTTAAGTAAGGAACACTGTCTTCCTGTTGAGATTGCAACGCAGATTTACTTTACTTGGTGTCGTTTTAGACGGGTTTTGGGTGGGTTTACTATTCTGTCCAGCACTCTCCCAGGCAAGTTGTAATGTGTTGATCGCCAAACGTGACGACGTGTGTGAGCTCGAGCGGCGAACACCCACGGAGCACCACTCAACAATGCTCAAGCAGCTTCGTATGGACACCTTAGTCGACGCGCTTCTTGGAGCTTCCGATCTGCGAGAACCACGGCACGAGGCGCGAGACCTGGGTCTGGTACGCCTTGTACTCCGGGTACTTGGACGCCGTGATCCACTCGGTGAACATGGTCGAGCCCTGGAAGAGCAGCACGAGCAGCACGGCGCCGACGATCGTCGGGTTGAGCGCGACCCCGGACGAAGTCGCGCCAAAGACGTAGAAGACGCACCACTGGGAGAACTCGGCGAAGAAGTTTGGGTGGCGGCTGTAGCGGAAGAGCCCGCTGCGGTTGAAGCCGACCTTGAAGTCGCCCGTGAGCGGCTGCTTCTTGGCGATCAGCGCGTATTTCTGCTTGTAGAAGTTCCATTGCTGCTGGTCCGCGACCGTTTCCAGAAGCAGCAGCGCCAAGAAGAGACCCGACGCGACCCAGTCCGCCTCGGTCACCGGCACGCGGTGCACATAGGCAACGTACGCTGGCAGCGCGGTGAGGTAGACGAGCACATTCTGGTACCCGGCGATGAACACGACGTTGAAGATCTGGTACACCACAGGGTTCATGTACTTGCGCAGCACAGCCCAGCGGTAGTCTTCTTCACTGAGGCTGTAGCCGCCCTTGCGCGCAAAGTTGAACGTGAGGCGCAGTCCCCAGAGCGTCGAGAGCACCACCATGATCGCGAGCCGGTCGTCCAGCTTGCCGTCCTCCAGGAACGCCTTGTACGCAAAGTGCCACACAAACAGGAACGGCGTGATCGACCAGATGCGGTCTGTGAACGAGTAGTTGTGCGTGAGCACGCTCGCGACCCAGCAGAAGAAGACCGCGACGAACAGCATCTGGAAGCTCACCGCGAGCGCGCCGCTGGTCGCGTACGGCAGCGGGAACGTCTGCAGCGCTTCCTTCGTCGCAGCTTCCACGTGCGGGAGCACCAGGTTCCAGTCCGTGATCGGCGACGCCATTGCTGCTGCCAGAGGTTTCTTGCGTGCGCGTCTGCTGGAGGCGTCAAAAGCGGATCTGGTGGTTGTTGCTCACTTGCTGGAGACAGCAGCGGCTCATCAATCACGTGGATCTCTGTGTGTGGCAGCTGGCAAGAGGTGCAACCTTCGATGGAGCCATCGACGCACTCTCACTTGTTTACATCTTTGCGACCCACTTTCTCTGAACAGCAGTATGCGACAAACCGAGTCTTGAGGACACTCACTCTTGCTCGAAGTGCATGTCTCAAGGGTGTCCGAGATGTCAACATCGTTGTCAAAAGTTGTGCGAAAGAGTATTTATCGACACCGTGAGGTGTGATTCGCAGACACTATTTTGGGTGCGAAATGCGGCGCGCTGACTGGTCGAGACTGAGTTGATCTTTGTCACTTGCTGTTTGTAAGAAGTTTGGAGGGTTCCGAAACTAGTATTCCTTTTGGTGCAATCGAGATTCAGAAGGACGAAAAGTATTGGTATTTTGTGTGACAGATCGATGAAATGGAAATAATGGGAGGGAAAGGACCTCCCTGTACCGACTTTTCGTCAGTATCGTCTTTGGAGCCAAAATCGACTTTGTCCATTGTTATTCTCTATCGGACTTGTCAGGTTTTTGGTTCTTTTGCTTCTTTCCTGAAATCGCAAATGCACAAAAGAACCAACATTTCGACGATTCCGACAGAGAATAATGGTAGACGGAGACGATTTTGGCTCTGAAGACGATACGGACAAAGTGCCAGTAAAGGGAGTGTCTGCTGCAGATGGCAGAATCGATCAGGATTTCAGGATGTTCAGATTCATTCAGAAGTCCTCCAGTCCTCATGCACTCACACTTGCGCGGTCGTCGTCCACGCCGAGCCGCGCGCGCGCTCTCCACCGCTGCTGCGTCTATCTTGGTTGCCGTCGCGCTGTGCGTATGCGCGCGCTCAGTGGGAGCGGTGGACGCGATGGGTGCCGCGCTGGAGGAAGACGCCGCTGTGGCGGTCGCGCGGACGGACTCGCTGCAGCCAGCAGGCGACGCAGAGCTCAGCAACAACGCCGCGCAGGCAGCAGCACGCGATGCCCGCTATCAGGAAGAAACAGCAAGGGCACTTGGTGGTGGCGACACGCTTGGCGTTACTGGGGAGGAGAAACCAGTCGGCAAGACACGAGGGAA
Organism: Globisporangium recalcitrans; assembly: GCA_023333815.1. NCBI lineage: Eukaryota > Oomycota > Peronosporomycetes > Pythiales > Pythiaceae > Globisporangium > Globisporangium recalcitrans. The sequence goes on along the minus strand of JAASFO010000088.1, from coordinate 8,544 downwards.
GCAACAGGCAGGGGACGAGAAAGAGCAGCAGCTGAAGCCAGAGCAACCGATGCTTGGAGTCGAGCTCTCTCCGGCGCAGTTGGAGGCGATTGGCGTGACAACGAGCCCACCACTGGATGGCGTGAAGGCGGGAACTGAAGACAAGGAGCACGAGAAGCCCAAATCCAAGGACACCAACCCAGTCGACAACGACGCTGATGGCAAAGCGCCACCAAAGCAGCAGGACCACACGGAAGCTCCCACTATCTCGATCAGCGATGTGGATGCGGATGCCAAGGACGACGTGGCGCAAGCAGCAGCGAACGTTTCGATCGACCATGTTGAAGCACATCTGCACATTTTGCAGCAATTGGAGCTGAGTGTGGCACAGAGCATCGACGAGATGAATAAGAAGGTGGGCTTGCGGTTCCCGAAGCAGCGCTCCGGGGAATCTCTTCGAATCCGCCAAGAACTGCAAGTGCTGAAGGTATGCTGACATTATCCATAATAGCTGTGTGTGTGGAGGTGAGATCGTACTGATTATTGCGCTGCAACTGCTTTGAGCAGAACAATCTGAGGAAGCTGGCGGAAGGTCTGAACGGCACGCTTTCGGAGCTGGTCGTGGTGGAGAAAGACACGGAAAAGAAATCCAAGAAGCTGAAAGAAGTGCTCGAGCAGCAGAAAGAAGAGGAGCAGGAGCAGTTCATCGAGGAAAACGGCATGAAGGTTGTCGACTACGAGACTGGACACATCCGCAATACCACGGGACTGTCTTCAATGCAGCTCCAAAAGCTCGAAGCCGCGGAGAAGAAAGTCGACCCAGCTGTGCTTCATTACGATTTCAAGCTGCTCGGTCAGATTGCGATCTTGCTCGGAGTGTCAGCGATTGGAGGGATTATTGCAACCTACTTCAACATCCCACCGAATGTCGGCTATCTTCTCGGAGGAGCATTGGTCGGTCCTTCGTGTTTGGGACTGGTTCGGCAATTCAAAGAGGTGGAGACGATCTCCTTGTTTGGCTCGATCTTTCTGCTGTTCGGGCATGGAGCCGGGTACACGCCGCAGAAAATCGACGACAAGTTCAAGCAGTACTTCCTCGGCGGTATGGCGTATATCACGTCCATTGTGATCTTGGTGGCAATGGTGTCGGTGTACATCGGATGGGTACGCTCCAGTTGCTTGTTTTGTGCTTTATCGAGAATGTGGCACCTAACATTGCTTCCTCTTTGCTGCAGTCATCGTCTTTTGGAGAAGGGTTGATCATTGGCGTCGGCGTTTGCTTTACGACAACTGCGCCGCTTTACGAGTACATTCGCGCGAACCAGATCCACGAGTCTTCGTACGGACGAGTGAGTCTTGTGTTGTGTTGTGTTTCCCTTCTGTTGACACCACTGAGCTAAACCCTTCGTTTTCATATCTTACATTCATTTTCTCAGACATTAACTGCCATCATTGCAGTTCAAGACATCCTGATGAGTTTCGCACTAGGTACTCCGGAGTGGTTTTCCAGTCGATCAATGGGCTGGATCGGGCTTGCAGCGATACGCTCGATCGTATCGTACGGGATCGTGGTTCTGCTGGCGTACGCACTGTACCAGTACGTCGTTCCTCGGCTTCTCCGCTTCTTGATTGAGATGGAGCAGGTGCACCACTCTCCTCTCGTGCTGCTTGGTGTCGTGTCGGTGTGTTTGTTCATGGCGCTGTTCTCGGAATACATCGGGCTGTCGCTCGAGTGCGGAGCGTTCCTGGCCGGTTTGGCGTTCATCAATGCGTCGAGCGATGCGAAGGCGGCTTTCACGTCTATCCGTGTGATGGAGAACTTGTTCGGGAGTATGTTCTTCGCCTGCGTGGGCATGATCCTGAACCCGATCTTTTTGCTGAAGAATGCCGGTGAGATATTGTCGATGGTCATCTTGATCGTTATGATCAAGACGTTCTCGATGACCACCGTGATGACGTTCTTCAATGTGAAGATGGAGAAGGCGTTGCTTGCAGCTGTTGGACTGTGCCAAATTGGAGAACTCGCGCTGATCTTCATGATCAAGGCGCACGCGACGAAGCTTGTGTCTCGCCGCATCTACTTGCTGTTCGTCGCTGCGATTTCGGTCTTTCTGGGCTGCTCGTCCATTTTCAACCGTCAAGTTCTACTGGCTCGAAGGAAGAACGTGTTCAGGTTACCGTCGATCATGCGCCGCTCGGCTCAGGATGCCTTGGGTGGCAGCAGTGACTTAACGGTGCGCGCGCGTTCAGCTTCGGACACGGACCAAGGCAGCGATACGTTCTCGCCAGTGTCGACTCCTCGGCGTAAGAGCACAAAAGCAGCAGTCCAATAGACAAAAGCAAACGAGCGACTCGGTACGTTAGACTTGTTTTGTTGCATCTTTTATATAATCCGCATGTTATCACCACTTTTCGAGCCTCGTCTCTCTTTGTTCAACAGAAGAACAGAATAGTTATTCGCTTGCGCTGGCGCTGTTGTTATCTCCGCTTCCGTCAGGCGATGCTGCTGCTACCCGCTCTTCATCCGGAGAATACTGGTTGGCGTCTTCGAATTCGGTGCTGTCTTCCTTGTCGTTCGACGAAGAGATCCGGGACGCGTTCGCGTACCGCCGGCGTTCCTGCACGGGCTTCTGCAGCGGGAGCGTCGCCTGCTCGAGCAAGAATGCAAAGCCGTCGCGCGCTTCTTCGTTTTGGAACTCGAGGTGCAGCTCGCGGAACCGAGTCGTGACAGAGAGCACGCACCCGGGGTCAACCGCATGCTTGCAACCATTTGACAGGTTCGTTTTGTGCGCTGCAAAGAATTCCGACTGGTCGCCAGTCGTCACGACGCGGATGTCGTTCAAGTTGATCGAATCGTCCAGTTTGTTCGGCGTCTGTGCGACTGGCATAGCGACCACTGATGCAAAGGAAACGCGATCCGATGACGTCGTCGCAGTCGACTCGACAATGGTGCTCTCGTCAAATGAGGACGCAGACGATCGTGAGGTACTGAACGAGAGCGAGAAACCCCCGCTCGCTGTTCGCTCTGCCTTGCCGCGGTCTCGTCGGAACGACTTCCACCACAGTTTCTTCTCGCTGGTGCTTCTGTCCGATGCCGAGCTGTTGTTGCTCGAGTTGCTGCCGGTGCCGGAGAGCGTGCTGTTTCTCTGCTGCTCGCCTTCCTCGTCTTCGATGGACGGTTCGCTTCGTCGTCCACCAGCGTCGCATCCGCTCAAGCGATCCACCTGAGGATGGATATGGAGCTGAGGCTGGCTGTTGCTGCTGCTGTCTTTTGAGATCCCAAACAGACTCGTGAAGCTCCGCGCGTTCTGGTATCGCAAGAGTCCGCGCTTGAACAGCTTCGGCTGCCACGTGATCGACTTTCCGTCGTTTGAAAGACGCAACTTCGTGCGATGTGGAAGACCGTTTCGACCGTACTTGACGACTTCAAATCCGCCCATGGCGAGTTTCTTGCGGATGCTGTCCGCCATTTGCTGCTTCCGGGTCAAATCCGCAAGTCGCTTGCGCTCCTCCGCTTCTCTGCGCAGCTGATCGAGGATCTCCTTGCCCTTCCGGATCCACGGATGCGCGCGAAGATATGCTGCCGATGGGCGGTGACTTGGCGTAATGTGCAGCATCTTGGCAATCTATCGAGGAAGCCAAAACAGAGAGGGAGGTGAGCTCACAGAGCAAAATGGAGATTGTGAAGCCTAGGCTTGCACTTACCAGCTCTTTGACGGTCGGGTCGATGTGACCCCAGTCTTTCGAAGGGAATCGCACGTTGAATCGATGCGTGCGCAGTTGAGAGAGCTTCATCGGAAACGGAGGGTACCCGCACAGCATGATGTACGTGACCACTCCAAGACTGAAGACGTCGACTTCGACCCCGTACGGCTTGCCGTCAAGAATCTCCGGCGCCGCGTACCCAGAAGTGCCGCACGAGTCGACCGATTGCTCGGTAAAGTCGCTCAGCTGCTTTGCGAATCCAAAGTCGCAGAGCTTGACGTTGTCCCCACTGAGCAACACGTTCTCCGGCTTGATGTCGCGATGGATGATGTTCTTCGAGTGGCAGTAGTGCAGCGCCTCGGCGAGAGCTCCGACCACTTTCTGCGCTTCGCGCTGTGGGAACTTGCCCTGCTTGACGATCTTGTCGAACAAGTCGCCGTGCTCGGCAAGTTCCGTGATGAGGTAGCACTTGCTGTCGTCTTCAATCACTTCGTGGAGGCGCATGATGTTGTCGTGGCTGACACGCGAGAGCACGTGCACTTCCTGACTCAGCGCCGCACGATCCACTGCAGAGAGCGCGGCTTTGTCGACAATCTTGCATGCGTAGAAGCCCCCTTTCCTGCGGTGCGTGACTTGCTTCACGGTCGAGTACGAGCCTTCGCCCAAGTGGCGCGTGATCGCGTAGTGCTGATGGAAGTCGAGAAAGCTCTTCTCGCCCTTGCGGTAGATCACGTTCGGAGGAGGTGGGCTCGCGAACTCGTCCTCGTATTTCTCGTTCGTCTTCTCCTTCAAGTCCGAGCCTCCAGTCCCTTCTTCTTCTTCCGACGCATTATCTTCAGGTTTGTCGTCGCTGTGGCTCCTGCTTTTTGCTGAGCTTTCGTCTTGATTTTTGTCACCATTGGTCACATCTCGACGGATTTCCTAGAACCATCAGGCAGCATCAGCCACAGCAACGATTGAGTCTCAGCGTTCCAAGTTACGACAATCTTGACAAGAGATGAAGGTTTTCTCTCAGACAAATGAGCGGGCTGCTTCAGCATTACCTTGGAGTGCGCTGGTGAGAATGAAGCGCTAGTGCGTACAGTCTTGATCGCCGGCGTCCCAGGGCTCTGCTCACACTGTCGATCATGCTGCTGCTGTTGCGGAGATGCTGGCTCGCTCTTGTTGTTGCTGCTGCCGCCTCGCGTCCACCCGAGAAACTGGCGCATTTTGAGTCTTCCTGGAGGCATTTCACGCGCCGTGGGCAACGCAAACACGCGATCAGGTTCTCCGCCAATGCACTTGGCGAATGTCATACTTGTCGGCTCCGTCGTGCTGATCTCCGTTATGAGTTTCTCCGTCTTTCAGTGCGAGCAGGAAAGAAGACGAAACCCCCTGGGTCTTCTTAGTCCAATCCTGTCTCAACCGAAGAAGTCCCAGACGCAGCGATGGCTCCAGATAGAAACCCGACGAGTGTGCGGACGCGAGGGAATCCAAGAGTGATGGAAAGGGAGGGGTCAGTGGACAAGCGCGAGTTCTCCAGAGGTGGGATCGTGCAGCTGAAGGCGGTCGGTCTGTTTAAAATGCCGCGGGCGACGACAGGCAGACGAGCTCACACGCAGGGGTGGCCAATGAAGCTCTATAAAATGTGCTACGATTCTGAGACCGAGATTGGACTCGCACACAGCGGCTCTTTTTCCGATTTGATCTCTCTCATCTCGTGTCGGAAATACTCACACGCGCCGCCATGGTTTCGCCGTTTCGCACGACAGCCGCAAAGGTCCGAAATGCGAAATGCGAATATGAGCACAAAAATGCCCTCGACGTGATTAGCAGGCGAGAGAGCGAAATGCAGTAGCCGGAGGTTCGGATCGCAAGAAGTGCGATGGTGCGAGATGCGCTTCTTTTTGCTTTGAAAATGCACGATCGCGTGTTCATCCATCCATCACCTTGCCCCATTTTGCACGAGTCCCTTTTTGCGATTGACGCAATATTGTATGGAAAGATTTCCATGGAAACTCCTGACAGACGACGCGCATTGCGAACATGTGTAACGAGCCGAAGGTGATGCGGGATTCTTCGATATACACAACAGCCATGCACATGCGCTCGAAGCGCGTCGCCTGTCAAACGATGAGCTCTGCGTCTTTCGCGCCTGCTGTCTGGTCAGCGTCCGCGGTCGTCGTCATTTGCAGCGTCAGCGCAGTGTCCAGCAGCGCCTCGCGGGCTCGAGCAGCAGGGAACACGTGGATGCTAAACGATACACCAAAACCCAAAGGACAGACAGACAGACACAAGAGAAGAGGGTCAGCATGAGAGACGTCCCGAGCAAAAAGAGATCGAGACTTGGCGAGAGGCACGAAAGCCTACCTGAGGTCGTTGAAAGCCGCTTCGTAGTGCGCAAACTCGTCGTGGGACTTGGCGAGCCCGCTGAGCAGCGGGGTCTCAGAGAGATACGGAAGCACGCCCACGAGCACCGACGCCCTGCGCGCCGCCGCGTTGATGAGACGGTCGCTGTACGCTTCGAAGCTGTCCATACAGTGCAGTTTGTGTGTGTGAGCATGAGGCGGGTGCATTCGGTCGGCCAGTCAGTCCCATGTCCCTTCTGTCTAGCCAGGTGCACAGCAGATGATACATCATGGAATGAGCGAATGACGAGCTGCAAGCGCCACGCACCTGTTGCCGATGATGATGGCGTCAGTGAGCTGCTGCGCAGTCCTCCAATTGGTCGCGAGCACGTTCTGGTAGAGCGTTTTGCCGCAGTGCGGCATGAAGAACACGGTCTTGGACGACGCGGCGCGCTTGCCGCACTCGTTCTGCTGGATCGTCGAGAAGCCAAAGTGTTCGGCGATCGCAACGTCGCTCTATGCAGGTAGGGAGGGACACACGATGCGTTATTAGAAGAGCTCTAGATGAAAGCATGATTGCGGCAGCAAGCTTTGGTTCGCATCATCACAAGCACTGTCTGTACCTTGTTCATGACGGGGTCAAAGATCTCAGCGATGCTGTTCTTTGCATCGACGCTTCGCTCTGTCAGCGCACCGAGCAGCGCCTTTGCGTACGCGAGCTGGTAGACCGCGTTCGTGGACGAGCAGAAGCTGCCGAGTCCGTAGCTCACGAGGTGCACCACCGGAGCCTCCTCTGCTTTTGCCGCTTCACGTTCACTCTCGCGCTCTGCTCCAACCACAGCGTGCAGCTGGAAATGCGCGTCAATCACGCGCACAGCGTCGACGACGAGCTTGCTCTCGCGCAAGGCAAGCGCGATGTGCGCCACGCGACGCTCGATCGCGCTCTGCTTGGCGCTCGAGACGCTCCCGTCGCTCGCATCAATCGAACCGTGGCGATGACGATCGCGACTGCGACTCCAAAACGAAAATGCACATACACAATAGCCACATAGACGCGGGTGAGTACTAGGCAGTCCAAGTCGCAGAGAGAGAGAGAGAGAGAGAGGGAGAGAGAGGGAGACGCATGGTTGGACGGACGCCACTCACTTGCTGCGCGCTTTGTACTTGTAGCCAGCAGTGGTGGGGGTGGACGATGAGCTCTTTGCAGCGCCAACGGCGTCGCCAGATACGTGGTGAGATGGTACAGCCCTGCCGCAGCGCTGCTGCTGCTGCTTCTTCTTCTTCTTGGACGCGCCGCGCGACACGAGCTGCCACTCGTCTGCTGCTGCTGCTGCTGTTGCCGCCGTCGATGCGCTCACATCGCCAGCCACCTGCAGCATGTTGGCTGGCTTGAGACTGAAAAATACTCGCAAGCTGGTGACATGACTACCGAACCTAAGCTCGCAAAAGTGAACATAAACGAGCCTGTATCACATTGTAAAGTGCGCAAGTGACAAGAAGCACTGTGGCACTCCTGTCTCTTATGCATGCAGTATCGTGACTCTCTGCTCTCTCACGCATTGCTTAGAGAGACTTCCTCTGTATCATTTGAAAAGACTCCCCTCTGACTTGATTTCAGTAAGGAAGCTGGAAGTCCTCCGTACAAATGTCCTCCATAAAACCACGATAGGAATGAATGCAGAGTACGGACCCTTATATGTTAGCAGCCACAACTGTAGCCATTTGCAAATGAACTGAACCCATCGTCGATGTCGAGTCTCTCCTGATGAAAAGCATATCTACTGGAGCATTTCCTCGGGGACGACTGCCGCGAGACTGTCCCTACGACCGATCGACGTGTCCGTGATGGGCGTGATCGGCGTGCCGTTGGCAGACGCGTCGTCGCCGTTCCCAAAGACGCGGCCGACGCGCAGACAGCCGAAGCAGTCGCAGGAGCCTCCGAACCCGCCGGCGCTCATGCCCGCGGGCGAGAGAAGCAGCGCGAGCGCGCCAAAGACGATCACGATCACGACCACCACGAGCAGGTCCGTGCAGAAGAAGATCACGCCGCTCATGTACTCGTCTGGGGACATGATGCTGTACATCGTCGAGGCGTCGTACGAGAACCAGAGGATGAGCGCGAACTCGAGCAGCAGCGAGAGACCAAACGCCGAGCCCGACGACACGAGCTTTTGCCCAAAGAGTGCAAAGAGCACGATCGAGCAGACCATGACGATCCGAAACGCGATGAGCCCCGCTCGTGCCGTCGACATGAGCGCTCGCTCGCTCTCTCCTCCTTCGCTCGAGGTGCTGCGCTGCTCGAGCCCAGACATGGGGATCATGATTGAGACTGCGAAGAAAGTGAACCCGCAGCAGAACAAGCCCGCGTTTGTGTTGAGGTACACCTGGACGCTCGAGAGGAGCACGCTGAGCGCGACGCTGAAGAGCAGCAGGGTCACCCAGTTGAGTGGGAACACCGCGTGACCGAGGTAGAGCAGCACGAGGAAGAGCACCATCACGGCAAGCGTGGCGAAGAGGTACCACCCCGAGGTCT
>JAASFO010000879.1:0-11903 GCA_023333815.1 Globisporangium recalcitrans | reverse complement strand
TGGAGACTCGAATTACCTGCGTGGCGGCGGCATAGTCATACAATCAGGAACGAGCAACCACTCATCTTCAGGAGATCTGCGACTGGGTTCGTCTGACGCTGACGCAGAAAATGCAAGCTCGGGTCTCATTCGGGTCCAAACTGGTGCAGGAAGGAACGGGTCTTCAGGCGTCGTCGACGTTGGATCTGGTGATGCTATGGCGGGTATCTCGGGTTCCGTCCGTTTATACTCCGGTCCAGCAAGTGGGGGGAAGTCTGGTGACTTCCTCCTCGACTCGTCGTCTTCAGAAGGAGGAGCAGGTGGTTCTGTGAACATTTCGGTTGGTTCCGGCAATGTTGGAGCAGGTGGTCAGATTCACCTTGCTGCAGGCGCTACGACAGCTCCTGGAGCTGCTGGAGGAGCTGTATCTGTCGTTGGAGGCGCAAGTCCAGATACTGGCGGGGATATTCAGCTTGCTGCTGGCGCCGGAGATAGTGTCCGTGGAGGTGGGATTCAAATCACCAGTGGCGCTGGAGAAGAAGGAGCAAGTGGGGATGTGCTAGTGAGCACAGCGCTGTCCGGTGCCTCCGGCTCGAGTGGATCGATATCGCTATCAACCGGAGCGTCGAACAGCAAAGACTCTGGCGGGATAAATCTCGCAATTTCTGAAGCCGTCGAAGGAAATGCCGGATCAGTCGCTGTCGTAGCAGGCACTGGTGGTGCTACTCGCGGTGCAGCTATTTCCCTGACTGCAGGAAACAGCACTCATCCTGATGGAGCTGGAGGCGTGGTGACCTTAAAAGGCGGTGATGGAAGCCACCTTGGCGGCGACTTTGAAGTCTTTGCTGGATCAGCTGGAGACACCCAAGGTGGAAACGCTCGGATTCAGAGTGGGTCCGGTTCTACAGCAAGCAGTGGAGATATTTCGATTTCGACCGCTTCATCTGGCGCAAAACAAACGAGTGGCGAGTTGCTGCTGTCCACAGGATCCTCCCTTGGAGGTGATTCGGGGGACGTTTTCATTCTGACTTCACCGGCTGTCGATGGCAAGAGCGGATCTATCTCACTCGGCGTTGGTTCAGGCGATGCTGAGTTGGCTGGTTCGATCTTTTTGAGTGCGGGCAAAGTACTCATGCAAGCGGATCGGGTGGAAACACGTCGCTCGTAAGTGGCTCGGGCACTATGCGCGGTGGGGACGTGATCATTTCAGGAGGCGAAGGAACTCAAGTGCGCGGCGGAGACGTCAACGTTTCGAGCGGTACCGGAGAGAAGGCTTCAAGCGGAGATGTCACTATTTCAAGTGCTCCATCAGGCGTCGATCAAATCAGTGGCAACATGGTTCTTTCGACTGGCGCTGCACGTGGCGGTGACTCGGGCAGCATGACAATCAACACCGGACCTTCTACGAATGGAAAAGGCGGGGCGATTGTCATGGAAGTAGGATCCGGCGACGTTCCTGAAGGTGGGAACCGGCGAGAGTTCAAGCGGAGGCAATGTCGAGGTCGTGAGTGGCAGCGGGGATACTGCAAACAGGGGCGACGACTTGATCGGCATTGGCAATTCCGGCACGTCAAGGGTCAGCGGGTCTATCGTGCTGTCATCTGGAGAATCAAGTGGTGGAGCTTCTGGCTCGGTGTCAATCTTTACGTCGAACTCAACGGACGGCCAGAGCGGATATGTCAGCGTTGGTGTAGGCACAGGAGATGCTCCGGAAGGTGGAAAGGTCGAGATCGTTGGTGGTGGCAGCAGTGCGAATGTAGGCGGCACCGGAGGATCCATTTCGATGACTGGCGGATCAAGCACAGCATTTGGTGGTAACGTGACCGTTTCTGGAGGTGTCGGGACGAGTGCAGTGGGAGGTAGTGTTATTGTCACGAGCGGCAGCGATTCGACTGTCACTGCTGGATCTGGCACGTCATCGGCGGGTGGAATCGTGCGGCTTCTCAGCGGTTCAGGAGACGGAGCGGCAAGCGGAGATGTTTTGGTGGCGACCGCCGATGCAGGAGCAGACCACAACAGCGGGTCTGTTGGCTTTTTAACTGGAGCAACCGATGGAGGTGATTCAGGCGATATTTCTTTCACCACATCCCCCGCTAGAGACGGAGCAGCTGGGTCCATTCTGTTCAGCGCTGGGCAATCAGACAGCGGCGAGGCTGGAGAAGCAAGTATTTATGCTGGGCAGAATACGAACAGTGAAGGCTCGGGAGGTCGCTTGCTGCTTCGTGCTGGCGATGGAGCGGACACAGGAGGACAGCTCGCATTAGTCGCAGGTGCTGGGGACACTGGATCCGGTGGCAACGTTGACCTGACTAGCGGCTCAAGCACGAGCAGTTCGACAGGATCTGTCAATATCGCAAGCGCCAACTCAGCTTCTTCAATGAGCAGCGGCTCAGTCGCGATGTTGACAGGCGCTTCACTTGGTGGAGACACTGGAAATATCTCGTTGATAACATCCCCAGCTGAAGGAGGGACAGCAGGGTCTATCTCAATGAGTCTCGGCTCAGCCGAAACCATTGAAGGGGGAACTTTGTCGTTAGAAGCCGGAGCAAGCACAAATGCGGACGGGACTGGAGGAACGGTGTCATTACTCGGTGGGAGTGGTACTCTAGCTGGTGGCGACGTGGAGATCGACGGCGGGACGACTGAAGCGGGAACCGGCGGCAGCGTCCGCATCACGAGCGGCGTCGGAGAAAGCGCTGTAAGCGGCGAGTGAGGAAGTGAGGACACAAACTGCTTGCGAAATCTACATCGGATAATAAATGAAATTCAAACACGCACACGCACATGTTTGCCGACTTGAACTGCAGAACACTCATCCGAGGGATTGGTCTCAGAGCCCACTGATGAGCACATGGCGTACGCATCATGGAGCTGCTTGGACCTCTGCTTGCCCAACACTGGCTGGCTTACGGTCTCGGATTGCACGATCACGTGAAGCTTGGAAGTGCTGCAGTGGTGGTGGAGGGGCGAGCGCAGTGGACAGCACAAGAATAGAGAAGACTCGGTTGGTTACGTCTGAAGAGCTTTTATTGGTACAGGGATTGATTCGAATTGCATTCCTTCTTGTCTTCATCTTGGGTAATGGGCTCTGTCCCGCTTCATCCGGCGAGAGCAGAATAGATAATTGTTGTTGTTGTGATGGTTGGTGTTGGTCGATGCTGGCTGTTTGTCGTCCACTCCAAACTTCCTGACGCTGAGCTTGCGTCCACCTAGCTCTGGTTGGCGAACGCAGCGACGTGACGCGCAGACTCGACCGAAGCCGCGCTGTAGCAGCATGGCTGCGGCGCCGGCTTCAGCGGGAGCTCTGGGGTGGCGCTGTGCACGAGCTGCTTCACGAGCGTTGGTCCCGTCGCGTGGGCATTCTCCTTCAACACCACGAGGCCGCGAGGAAGATCGATGGACTGGTCGATCTTCTGCATGGCTTCGAACACAAGCGGGAGGCGTACCCAGTGAGGAGGGTACTTGAACCGCGCCACGTCCAGCAAGAGCACCATGTCGTTCTCTTCGTGGTAGCCTCCGATTGGGGAAAAGTGACCGTCGCCAGTTTGACCGAGCACCTTGCGGCTGTAGTTGAGCACGACGATCTCGTTGTTGGTCGAGCAGCTGCGCTTCACGATCGAGCGGAACTCGTCCAGCGACAGGTTGCTGTCAGCGCGCATGTCGTCGGTCAGCACCCCGTTGCAGCGAGCGAGGCAGATGAACTCGGACAGGCTGATGCCCTTTTCCTTGGCGACACTCAGCGAGGTGCAGCAATCAAAGAGCTCCTCGCTGAACCAGCGCCACGGTCCCTTCCAGAGGCGACCTGGGTCGATCTGGAGCGCATTCAAGCACATCGCCAGCGTCGCGAGTCCACAGAAAGCCGGCTCAGCCTGCGTGATAAACTGCTCCGCGAGTGGGAAATAGATCTGCATGTAGTTGTTCGCGCTGTTGATAGCCTGTGTGAACAGCTTTCTGCCTTCGGGACTGGAAAACGCGATGCAGTCTTGAGGCAGATGGCGGCGGTGAAACGACGACTCGTAGGAAACCGAGTTGGTGTGGCCATGCGGATGCGCAGGGTTCGAGTTCGTCACCACAACCGCCGTCGCTCGGCTGGCGGTCGCTGCTGCATTCATCTCCAGTGCTGCTGACTCATCGATCTGGTTCGACGAGATCACTTGGACTCGCGCCGCTGCTGCTTTCGCCAGAGCCTCGGTCTCCTGCTGCTCCTTCAGGCGCTTGGTTTTGCATCCGCACTCCATGTCCATCGGCAATTCGCACTCCTTCTCCTCTTCCTTCACTCGCTGGTGTTTCTTGATCTTGACTGCGCCACTGCTGCTGCTGCTGCTAGTGGATTTCTTGATACGCGGCTGCGCGTGCACGAGTCGCGGCTTGTTCTTGTGCTGCTGCTGCTGCGTTTGCGTTTGGCTCGCTGTGCGTGCGCGGGAGTCTGCGACGTGCGCAAACGGCGAGCGTCGGTGGTGGTGCAGCAGGGTGAACGGCGACTGGTGCTGCTTCTGGTGCTGCTCCTGGAAGTGCGCCGCGAGGCTCGATACAAACGCGAGGTCGGCCGCACTGGCTGAGACACTGATAAGCCCCGCGCTGGCTGCTGCGATGGACGATGCTGCCGAGGATAGGCGCGCGGCGGACGCGGCGAGGCTCGTGCTGTTGTTGCGCGTGGTCGTCGCTCTCGTGGGCTCCTGCGCAGAAATGCGGCTTTGCAGCAGCAGCGCCGCCGACGCCGACGCGCCGCCCCCCGCGCCGCCCAGACTCGCATGCGAGCTGCTGCTCAACGCGCAGCGGCAGCGGATCAACTCGCGACTCCTGGTCAGCATGTCTATGCTGTGGTGTGGCTTTTCTTGTGGCGTGCGTGCGTGCCTTGGGGTCGGTTATTAATATACCTGTTGAATCTCGAAGGCGTGCTCTGGTCCGAAGCAAGGAAGCGAGCGTTCTGATGCCGACGGGATAAGAGCAAATGGCGGAGTGGTGCTGCTGCGGGTGAGTTCTGGTGCTGGAAGCTGTTGCGCAAATGGCGATCTCGTTGTGGACTGAGACGACGGATGGACTGACTGAAGCACTGACGCATTTGATAGCAGGAGTGAGAGCCTCACTGACCACATGCTAATTGCCTAACAAGCGCAAGTGAGAGAGAGTTCCAGCCCAGAATGGTTTCTCCAGGTCCAGAAACAAGTGGAGTTGCGAAAGTGAAGATGCAGATTTGACATACAGCACGCGCGCTTATTGATTAGAGATGAGGACAAACTCGCGGTTTTGTGGATACTGAGTGAGTGCTTTAGAGAGAGAATCCACTCTGACTTCCAGGTGACTGTCACTCCTGCAGACTTACATTTTCCTAGTGCAGCCAGAACTCCAGAATCTGGATCCTGGACAAACTTTTGTGTTTTGCACAACTGCAGAGAGAGGATGCGTGGAGCGCGTGCCTCGCACGTATCAGAGCGCGAGTCCGATCTGCACTAGCCAATCAGCGACAGGAGCGCGTGCTGAGCTAGCACAGTTTATGCACTCAAGCCATATGCTCTTTCGCTGCAAAGTAGCTTTCTGTCTTGCAGTAAAAGGAGCGTGGCAAAGTGGATCAGGAAGAAAGCGTGCTCACGATCAGTCGTGTGCGTGTGGGCGAGAGCGCGATCATGAAGAGCAACTTCAACGCCTCGTTCGCACGAGCGCGCGCGGGCACACGCTTTGCACTGTCTCTGCGCTCCCGCCACGCGCGCGCGCCACTCTGCCCTCGTTCTCTTCATCTCACGTCTGTTCTGTTTTTGCATTGGAGTGCTTCGCTCGTTCCCACCTTTGAGATGCCTCGAGAACTGAGAGAGGAGACGAGAGTCGTGGGAGAGAAGGTGTCAGCGAATACCTGGTCGATGGCTACAATAGCTTCGCTTTGCAAGATCCGTCTCCTGAAACGTTCTATGATGCACTTGGCACTCTGCTCCAAGATCCAGATGCGAGAAATCAAATGGGACGGAACGCAAGACAAACTGTCTTGGAACGCTTCTCGCTCAAGAAGAGTTTCGCAACATATGGCGCTTTATATCGGCGTTTGGCTGGGAGAAGGTAGGTTAGAAACATGTCGGGTCATCGCCATTTCCAGCTGTGGTGAAGATCTCGCTCGATGCTGCTTCTATGACGTCTCAGCCATGAAAGATCGGAACTCGTGGTTTATTATTGGACGTTATTTCACCCCTCAGTAGCTACTCGAGTGTGCTGACTGCGCAGACTCGGCTTTGGAGGTTTATTGCTGTTGCTAGTACTGGTTCCTGCCACGGTTGCCCCACCTTTCTTCTTCCCGAGCGAGGACTTGATGATGGACTTGAGCATTGCGAAGCGGTTGGGTTTCCTGGAACTCGCGAGTCCCGAAATGCCGTCTCCTGTTCGCCCATCGGTTCGGGGTTTCGCTGCGATGTGGCGCTTCGCAGTGAGCAGCGAGTTCTGCAGCGTGATGACGATGCCGTGCGCGTCGCCCAGGAACCGCGACGTGACGTCGACGCCTTTCTTGTACGACTGCAGACTCTGGTCGTAGCATTTGAGGAACTCGTGCTCGACGCCGACATTATGGTACGCAATGCCCAGGACTGCGACTCGGTCGAGCTTGGACGGGTCGAGCTCGGATCCGCTGTTGCTGTGAAGACTATGGTGGTGACTGCTGTTGTTGTTATTGTTGATGCTGTTGTGTTTTGGTGGACTGTTGCTGTTGTTGCCATCCCGACCGAGTTGGAGCTCTTCGTGGAGCAGGATGAGCGCAGACTGGGCATGGCCAAGCGCGCTTTGGTGCTTGCCGAGCTGGGAGAGCACCGCGCACATGTTTAAATGTGTGTCTGCCTTGTTCGGGACATTCTCCAGCTTGGTCTCGATCTTGATCGCCTCGGACAAATACGTGAGCGACTTGTGCAGGTTCCCCTGCCGGCGGTAGTAGCAGGCAAAGCTGTTGAGCGTCACGGCTCGTCCCGCCTGGTGCTTCTCCGTGAGGATTTCCGCTTTCTTGAGCAGCTCGAGTACGACCGGGAACTCCTCCTGCTGCAAGTGCATCATGGCGAGCAAGTTGCGCATCTCGCCGACCGTCTTGCAGGAACTCCACACCTCTTCGCTGTCGGCTCCAAAGAAATGCTGCCGGAGCACCAGCCCTTTCTCCATGCACTCGAGCGCGACAAGGTCTTTCTGGTTCTCGACGAAGCGGGTTTCTTCGAGCAGCTCCATGTCGTTCTTCCTCCTCGTCGATGTCCTTGTCGGTGTCGTTGTTGGGGAGTGCTGGTCGGTGTCGCCAGAGTCCTGCAGTGTGTCGTCAGAGCCGTCGAGCTCCGTCAACTCCAGGTCGTCCCCAGCCTCCGAAGCCGTCCCCATACTTGAGAAAGAAAGGTCGCGCACGCGTCCAGGCAGCGAGCGAATGCACGCCGATGTCTTTCATGCAGCAAACCAGTCGAGTGAAGCACTGGAAGAGCACTGAGGCTAAACTTGTCCGATGCGAGAGCGCTCAGCGTAAATATAGCTCGCGGTTCATTCTCGGCTCTGCAGTGTGCGCTTGGAATCGAGTTGCCTCGCAGACACAGACAAAATCTTCCGTGCCAGCGAGTTGCACACTGAAGTGTCCTGATGATGGTGTCGCATCAAGACTTGATTTCAGTATGCTGCTCCAACCCTCTTAACTCAATAGATGCAGCATTCTACGTTGTGAAGAGGGAGCTTGCGTCGCCTCGGATAATACGGACATCGCAATCCCACTCTTGTCATCTCACTGCCAAGTCGTGACTTGCTCAAGACAACACAAGAGAAGCGCGACAAGGTGGACAAGGTGGCGAGAGTGACTGGCTGCGTCGGTGCATCGAACAACCACAGCATGAGCGCCATCGACTCCGCACCAGCGGCCAGCGAAGCCGTCGTCGCCCAGCCCACCGTGATCCCGCTGCACGTGCGCGTGGACGACAAGCCGGACGCGCAGGTGCTGCGCTTCCAGTGCGACTGGGACGTGGGCATCGGCGGCTCCATCTGGACGAGCGGTCAGATCCTCGCCGAGCACCTCCAGCTGCAGCAGGCGCGCTACCGCCCACTCTTCCACGGCAAGCGCGTGGTGGAGCTCGGCAGCGGCACGGGCTACGTCGGACTCATGACCGCGGTCTGCTTCGAACCGGCGCACGTGTACCTGACCGACTTGGCGAGCCATGTGGCGTGCCTCGAGCACAACGTGGCGCTGAATACGCAAGTGGTGCGACCGGGCGTGCGCGTTCATGTCGCGGAGCTCTCGTGGGGCTCCTCTTCGCAGGAGACCGCGCTCCTCTCATCGCTCAATGCCAGTGACCACAGTATCAGTACTTGTAGTAGCGCTGGTGCTGCTGGTGCAGACGCAGACGCAGACGCCCAGGTAGACATCATCCTTGGGACGGACGTAGCGTACCTTCGAGAGCTGTATGAACCGCTGCTGCACACGCTGCGTCACATCGCGACGGAGCGAACGCTGATCCTGCTCGGCCTCAATCGCGCCGACACGGGGATCGAGTTCTTCGAGCGACTCGCGCAGGACGGCTTCGAGTACTACAAGATCCCGGACGAGCAGCTCCACCGCGACTACCACGGGAAGGACTTTGGCTTGTTCGAGATCCGGCGCTGCAAGAGCCAGCAGGGCATTGGACGCCTCGCCAAGTAAGTGAGCTGGAGCCAAGTCGAGTCAGCACATAGATGGAAGTGTCACGATGAATTGAATCGAGTTTTTTCCGCGGCAGATGAAGAGATCAGCTGATCGAATGGCCAGTGGAGCAAGACGAATCCGAGCCTCTTCGAGCTTGCTAGTGCGAGAGACCGAATGGGGACAACAGTGACGCGGTCGCGCACACGCTTGAGTGTCCAGCAGTGAGGTCTCTGAAGCGCTGGTTGCAGCGCACAGCGAGAAGACGTCTTTGCCAGTGTTCAGCGCACAGCAGACTCTGTCTAAGTTGATGAAGAGGGCTGGGGTTGCAAGAGGTGCCGAGAGCTTTCCAGGCGCGCTCCGCAGAAATAGATAATTCAAAACAATACAAATGTTTTTCGAGTGGCAATTGCAGACATGTTGATTTCAGTAAGGTCATGAAGTGCTGCCCTTTCTCTGTCCGGTCTCGAAATCATCTTGATCTCAGTATGCTCATTGTAAGTAATAAACACTCATTCTGTTGAGTGGCGGAAACTTTCGGCAGAATCGCCACACCCCTCCTCGCTTTCCACCCATTCTGCCTCCAGCGCGTCGCGACCTCCGTCCTATTGTGGATATCCTTCTTCCCTCCTCCCAGCAACAGTCAACAACTGCAAACAAGTCGGCTTGTCGACTGTGTTGCGTGCGGCGAGCAGCTTTCTGTTTCCGCCCATCAGCTCCTCTCTAATAAATTCCCCCCAGCCAGCACACACAGACAGTCACACGCCTGCCAGATCGGTCTATTGGCTCGACAGTGCACTGCATTCATTCTCACTCGATCGATCGCCCCATCGAAGCAAGACGAGCGCAAGTGAGTGAGCGGCGCTGTTGTTGCTGCGTCGTAAGTAGCGTATCCACTAACCAGTCACACCCATCCGGAGAGACGTGTCGCTGCCGCTGACGCCCGCGCAAACAAAGCACGCTCCAAGCAAAGCAAGCGCAAGGCACTCTTCTTCCCCGCGTTTGTCTCTGCTTGTTGCGCAAGTGAGTGTTTGAGTGCGAGCAAGTCGGCGTTTGTATCGGAAGCTGCGCCATTGAAGAGATCGCCTCGCTTCACAGATCGACCGACTATTGAGTGCGTGGCTGGCTTTCTCTCGCTCGCTCTCCATCGTCACAGAAAGAGAAGAACAAGGAAGCAAGAGTTGCTTTGCTCAGTCGACGAACCAGGCACCCGGATCGCAAAGCACGGCCAACAAGCGCAACGTTTGACCCACGTGGCACACCAGCAGACAACAAGCAGCCAAGCGCCACAACAACACAAGCCGGACCAAAACAAGTCCCCCAAAAACAAGTCCAACCAACGACAATACACAAAACACAAAGCACACAACTCACAGCACACAGCAGTCACACAAGTATGTACCCGCAGAGCTCCATTCAGAAGCGCGTGAAGAAGCAAAAGGAGCACGCGAACAAGAACCTGGCGTCGTGGTTCATGAAGAAGTTCTCCAAGAAGACGCAGTACCTGCGCGACCAGGACGAGGAGTCCGCGCAGGCCGACCGCATGCGCGCGCGCCACGGGTCGCACCACACGTCGGGCAGCACGAGCAGCAGCTACAGCAGCCACAGCAGCTACAGCCACACCACGCCCGGCAGCAGCAGCAACAACAGCCACGCCAAGCCGCGCCACATCAGCGCGGTCACGCGCAGCCAAAACAACAGCAACAACCAGGACGACCCGAACCGGCCCAAGCCGCAGCGCCAGCGCAGTTTCCTGCGCGCGCAGCTGCTGGAGATGAAGCGTGAGTCCGCCGAGACGCTGCTCTCGGCCCAGCAGAAGCGCATGGCCGGCGAGGTGGTCGACGAAGTGGTGCGCTTTGGCACCCAGCTCGGGCTCGACGTCAGTGACGACGACGACTACAATATTGACGAGAGCGAGGACGACATGGAATCGGTCCGGTCCGTGGACGAGATCGACGACGCGCTCAAGGAGATGACACCGGAGGAGTTCCGCGCGATCCGCAAGGAGAAGTGGCAGCTCAAGAAGAGCCGCATGCTGGACGTCGCGAGCGCGGACGCAGTCGCCACGCGCATGGACCGAGCACATAGCGCACAGAGCGACGGGGGTGCTGGGGACCGCGGACGCAGCAGCAGCACAAGCAGCAACAAGGAGAACGTGGACGCGACGTCGGTGGAGTTAAATCGCCGCATCAGCCGCGCCACGCAGATGTACGCCGAGGCGCTGAACCAGATCGATCACGCGCTGCACCCCGAGGATCACCCGCCCGAGCAGCAGCCGCTGTTCCTGGGAGGAGCGTTGAAGAAAGGGAGCCACCGTCCGAAAAGCGAGTGGATCTGAGCAAAGACGCCGGCGCCGGTGTCTCCATTCTCGCTTTTCGTTGAGGACGCTGAGGAGGATCGTTGCCGTCCTTGGCTGTTTGTGTTCGGCCGGGCTGGTGGCGTCCTCTCTCTCTCTCTCTCTCTCGCTCTCTGTTTTTGATTGTTGCGTTCGCAGTCTGGCGAGGAGTCCGGCTCCCAGTTTACTCCCCAGAAGCTCCCTCTTCGTTTGTGCTCGGTGCGGGTCGGTCGGTTGGCTGGTTGCTGCTGCTGGTTGCTGCTTCAAGCTGTGCGGTTCCCTGACTTGCGTGGGAGATTGGTCAGCTACTGAGGAGTCCACGACTGCGACGACGACGATGCAGCAGACCGCCCACCCTCACTTTTCATTGTGGTATAAACAAGCGAAGACGAAGAAGAAGACGGAGAAGAAGCTCTCGATGAAGTGTTTTGATGAAGTCCAAGACGGACAGAGGAAGCCCCAAGCCAGCAGGCGAGCGAGTGTGAAGGAAGAGTGGAGGAGGACTGAAATGCCTGCGGCTGCGCGATTAATTATTATTTGGTTATGGTAAGAGGAAAAAATACTACAGTAATACTTTATTTGAAAACGGGTGGTGATCACCAAGTTCGTATGAACCCATTTTGGGCTTCTCGTTGCTCGCACAAATGTAGCCATCTCGATAAAGATCTCTTGGCTACCTGTCTACAGTAACGCTGTTAGGTAATGGCGTCCAAAGTCTCATCTGCCTGGACAGACTTGCATCATGCATGCGGAGTCAAAAGATCTGACCTCTTCTGCATGCTGCGTTGCGTTCATTATTCGCTGGTGAACGACCAGCTCCGATACAAAATACAACAAAACAAAACGAACGACTATCAGCCAGCCAGCCACCCTCGACCGTCCTGTACCTCAGCGCCAGAAGCACCCAGAGTTTGTGGTTCGCATCGCACTGGATTCCGGATCCTGGTCCGAGTTGCACATGACAAACCTCCTCGCTAACAG
>JAASFO010000878.1:0-11908 GCA_023333815.1 Globisporangium recalcitrans | reverse complement strand
GGAGCAGGAGCTCGTGCAGCTCAACGCGATGCATGAGAAGCTCACGCGCGAGTACAACGAGCGCAAGGAGCTCCAGGAGCTCATCTCGCGCGCGGGCGAGTTCTTTGAGATCGAGAGTACGTATGTTGCTAGTGTCGGGGATGCTAGGATCAGACGTCCATGAGATGTCACTGATGTTGTGTGTGCATTTCTGCTTTGACGTTCGCTATTCATCCCAGTCCCTGAAGCCGAATCGCGACGTGCGTCGAGAAACGCGTCACGCACCGGGTACTCGTTCAACTCGAACTCGTCGTACAATTTGGTGCCGCCAGAGGATGAATCCGCGCTGCGCTTCCGCAACATCACGGGTGTCGTGCCAGCCGACGAGCGTCTCAAGTTTGAGCGCATGATCTTCCGCACGACGCGCGGCAACTGCCTGTCACGTTTCTCACCGATCGGAGAGCTCGTTGTCGACCCAGGGTCGAGCAGCCCAGTGGAGAAGCACGCGTTCGTGATCTTCTTCCAGTCCGCCTTTATCGAGAGCAAGCTCCGCAAGATCTGCGATGCGTTCCACGCGCGGCTGTACACGTTGCCGTCCATGGACGACCGCACTGCGATAGCGAACCTCATCCAGAGCAACAACGCGGAGCTGAACCAGAGCAGCCACATCCTGCGCCGCAACCGCGAACGCTGCGTGCTCTTGTGCCGCGACTTGGCGGAGAACCTCGAGTCCTGGAAGTGGTCGGTGCTTCAAGAGAAGGCGACGTACCACACGCTGAACCAGTTCCGATCGGACGTGGGCGGCATGCTTCGCGCGGAAGGCTGGGTGATCAAGTCCGCAGTCGACAGAGTGCGTCGTGAGGTCGCGCGTGCGCACGATCAATGCGACGACAAGTCGATGCCTTCGCTCGTGGACAAGGTGGCAACACCGTGGCCAACACCAACACCACCGACGCACTTTGAGACGAACAAGTTCACGGAAGCGTACCAGGCGTTTGTCGAGACGTACGGTTGCCCGCGCTACCGCGAGATCAACCCGTCGGTGTTCACTGCCGTGACGTTCCCATTCTTCTTTGGCGTCATGTACGGCGACATCGGCCACGGTTTCTGCGTGCTGCTCCTGGGCATCTACTTGATCCTGACGGAGAACCGCCTCGAACGTGGCGACGGCAACATGGACGAGATGTCCCGGTCGATTTACGGCGCGCGCTACATGCTGACGATGATGGGGACGTTTGCGATCTACGCGGGTCTGGTCTACAACGATTTCTTCTCGCTCTCGCTGAACCTCTTTGGGTCGAAGTTTGCGTACCCGGACGGCTGCCTCGAGCACGAGGACCGAAACCGCTCGGAGCCAACCAAGTGCGAAGCTCTGTACGTGATCAACGGCAAGACTTCGTACGTGAATGCGACCGACGTCTCGAGCGGTGCGAACGTCTACGGCTTTGGCTTGGACCCCGTGTGGAAGACGTCGGAGAACGAGCTGGTGTTCTTCAACTCGTTCAAGATGAAGCTCTCGGTGGTTCTCGGCATCCTCCAGATGCTGTTCGGCATCTGCTTGAAAGGCATGAACGCGCTCTACTTTCGGGACTACGCGTCGTTCCTGTTTGACTTTGTGCCGCAGCTCGTGTTCGCCGTCGCGCTGTTCTTCTACATGGTGGTGCTGATCGTGATGAAGTGGAGCATCAACTGGACGGAGCGCATGGCGCACGAAGTGTGCCCGCTCAACTTTGATGGTCCCCAGCTCGGCTGTCGCCCGCCGTCATTGGTGAACACGCTGATCAACATTGCGCTGAACCCGTTCCATGTGGACGATCCGATGTACGACGGCCAGACAAAGACTCAGCAGACGCTGCTCCTGCTCGCGCTCCTCTCGGTGCTAGTGATGCTCGTTGCCAAGCCACTGCACTTGAAGTTCCTGAGCGACCGTACCGTGGCGGTCCCGGTTGTAAACCATCGCATGGAGTACGACAACAGCGCTGATGAGTCAGTGGCGCACATCCTTCCAGCTTCCGAACACGGTCGCGGCGGCGGTGGTGGTGAGAGCGATCACGCTGGACACGGTGGCGAGCACTTTGAGTTCGGTGAAGTATGTATCCACCAGGCGATCGAGACGATCGAGTTCGTGCTCAGCATGGTGTCGAGCACGGCGTCGTACTTGCGTCTCTGGGCGTTGAGTCTGGCGCACTCTGGTATGTCGTTGTGTACTTCGTTGCAGGTTTGTACGCCAGTGTCTAACTTGTTTGTTGTTGCTGATGATGTGGGTAGAATTGGCGACGGTGTTCTGGGAGAAGGCGATGCTGGCGTCGATCAACAGCGACTCGTTCATCGCGGTCTTCATCGGCTTTGCTTCGTTCGCGGCCGCGACGTTCGTTGTGATCCTATCGATGGACGTGCTCGAGTGTTTTTTGCACGCGCTGCGACTCCACTGGATCGAGTTCCAGAGCAAGTTCTTCAAGGCGGACGGCTACAAGTTCCGTCCGTTCTCGTTCGAGCAGACGATCAAGGATTCAATGCAGCAAGACTAGGAGGAAGGAAGGAATGATGAGTGGTGATTCGAGAGAGAGGTTGGCTCCGACTCAGAACGACGCGGTCACACTGACGGGCAATGCCAAGGTGGCGGACGCCGTCGCGCCTGCGAGCGCCATCAAGGTCGCCAAGACGGAGAAGAACGACGACCTGAGCAACGTCCACGTCCGGTTCCTCTACAACAAGGAGTACGCCATCGGCGCAGCAGCCGACGCGGACACGAAGAAGAAGGACGAGCAGTTTGGGTTTTGAGGAGCGGGTCTGAGCCTCGGCTGGCGCTACCCGCTCGGCTACTGGAACCTCTACGGCGCGGGCTTGTACAGAGGCGGCTGCGGCTTGGGACTGGCGTACGGTCCGTTCTTCTACTGCTAGAGTGCCTGTCTGTCCACCTACAGAAGCAAGACGCAGGGATTCGTATTCGGTAGCAAACGCGTGAGTCGAGCTGGATTAGCCCCTGTGCATTTCAGTGCGAGAGTTAAAACTTCCTGGATGCTTGGAAGGAGCTTTGATGTGAGACTTCCACCAACAATGGTTGCTGCATACGGCTGAGTTTGGTTCGTCATGGATGCGACCCACGCATTAAAATGAGGATGAAGGCGGCGGCAGGTCCGCTGTGCGCAAGAACAGGGACTCAGACAGGATCGGGTAGTGGTCCGACGGGTATCGTCCATCACGCGCCTCAGTGATCACCTCTGTGGACAGCACTTTCATCTGCGGGCGGCAGAAGATCCAGTCGATGTGGTTCGCTGCGACCTCCGCGCCGCGCTCCTCCTCGCAACCCACGCCTTCGAAGCCGTGGTACGTGCACGCGACCTCGCCGATCTTCTCCTCGGACTCGAGCCACGCCTCGAACAGCTGTGGACCCTCCGCGTCGTGGCGATACGTGTTGACGTCGCCCACGAGGAACAGCGGCGCGGTCTTGGCGATCTCCTCCATGCGGCGACAGGGCAAGCGCGTGCCCTGCGCGCGCGCATTCACGCCGACATGGTCCAGCTGCGTGTTGGAGAAGAAGAGGTTCTGTCCGGTCGCCCTGACGCGGAACTTGCCCAGGTCACGAGCCGCACGCACGCAGCGTGGTAGCGGTTGATGAGCTCGGCTGCGTGGCGCTTGCAGTACTGCCAGCCGTTGGGTCCGTCGCTGGCCGTTGCGAAGCGCAAGTTGAACGTCATCACCTTGAAGCCCATCGTGCTCTGCAGGGTGTTCGCCTGAAGGTGCTTTGACGCGTGGGTCTCTTCTCCATGTCTAGGAGGCTCGGCTTCTCGCAGCAGTGAGTTTGCTTACGCCCTGAACCCGCTTGATGGGCTGCACGAGATTCCCCACTTGCGGATCCCGGCTCCATCGGGTCACGATTTCAGCGTATGACACACTGTACCAAATCCGATCAATCAAAGTCAAGCAAGATGCAAATTGACATTACCGTTTGGTGGAGTTCTAGGTTCGAATCTAGGAAGCAGGCACAGTTGACGACTCAAGAGCCTCTCATTACGGAGATGGCGCAAGAACCTCCGTGAGCATCGTGTTGAAAGCTTCGACGTTGTCCATAAACACCTGGTGACCCGCGAGCGGCACTTTCAGCACTTGGACGCGCTGCTGACCCTCGAAACTCTCCGCGAGCTGCAAGCATAGTAGTTTACCAAAGAACAAAAAGCACAGGTGGGTTAGCACCAACTTGGTTGGCGATGCGAGAAACAAAGAGAGATTGACAGCGAGGGGTAGATATTGTACCTTTTCGCCGTGAACCGAGTCCATCCAGTCCGATCCGCCGCCGTACCTGGATTTGTAAGAAGTTCGACAGACAGAACGCACGACAATTCAAATCAGTTCTCATAGCAATAGACTCAATAGCATATCCAAGTGAGTTGCGAGGTAGCGTACATGAAGGTGATCGGGATCTTGATGGTCGCGGGCGTGAGCATCTCGCAGAGCGGCTTTCGTGCAAACACGCCCTGTAGCAGCACAGCAGACAAGCAAACAAAGGAGCAAGGAAGGGGGTCAGATCACTAAGAAGACCACACATCGACTACACACAGACGCAGATGCAGTCTATTGCTTTACCGGGTGCAAGTGCGAGTGCATGGCGATCTCGCCCGAGCTCTTCAACGCCCAGTTGTGGTACCAGTACTCCGCGACCGTCTCCACCGGGATGAGTCCGCGCTTGATGCAGCTCGACTCGGGCATGACGCTCACGCGCGCGGACGAGATGAAGCGCAGGAGCGCCGGTCCAAACGGTCCCGCGTATCGGATCACGCTCTGAGGATCCACACACCAAGGTATCACATTTAGTATCAGCTCAACTGCATTGTTACTTAGAGACACGCGAATAAAAGGGTACCATTGGAGTGAGGCGGAGGTTCCAGAGGAAGCGGAAGATCTTGATGCCGAGCGGTTGCGGACGCGGCGGCGGCAGTTGACCCACCCCCGCTGGCGACACGAGCACGAGATGCTCGACGCGGTCGGGGAAGCGCACAGCGTAGGAGCTCGTGAGCATCGCCTAGTCGTTTGTGGGAATCACACAGCGAGCATGGATGAGAACCTTCCGATCACAGTGCCAAGTGTTGCCAGATTGTCTGGTAGCAGAGCACGTACCCCCATCGAGTGACCGCACAGGAAGAACTTGTCGATCTGCACACACAGTCAGTCAGTCAGTCAGCACAAAAGGTTGTTGTGAGTCGTTGTCAATACATCCCATCATCCAGTGAGTGCGAAACTTGTGGAGTAGGTACCTTGAGCTCCTTGCGCCATTCTTCAATCGCGTTCACAAAGATCGCGTCCGCTTCTTCTTGCTGCAATGTGGTTCATTCATTCACGCACATCAAAAAGTCAAGACAAGCGAATGGTCAGGATTCATCTGTCTGTCTCCATCGAGTAGTAGGATACTCGCGCGAAGCAGCAGAGACTAATACTCGAGTGGTCTCGTACCTCGTAGGAGAGAAAGTCTGGGCGATCCGATCGCCCCGTGCCCACCCACTCGATCGCATACTGGACAGCACCAATACAAACACAGGGTCAGTCCGCACAACACTCGTAGGTACGATACACTGGGAAGAAGATAATCCACTGCAGTAAGATGAGCTGCCAGCCACGTACCACTTCAAAGGACTTCGCGAGGTGCTCCAGGTTCTACAGAGATCCGAACAGCGGGTGCAATAGCGATAGTTAGCACACGCACCGCAATATCGCCGCGACACAGAAAAGCACAACACTCACACACGCCCAGAGCGCGTTGCCCGCCGCGAAGCCGTGCACGAGCACGAGCGTCTTCTTCTCCTTTGGCTTGGACGTGCAGGGGACGTGGACTGTCCCCAGACCCGCGACTTTCAGCATCTCGAACGGCGCTTCGACGTTCTTCTTCAGGATCGCGCGCTCGATGCGCTCGAGCTCCTTGTAGCGCGCGGGGATCCAGAACTTTGAGTGCGAGATCGCGACGACGATCGGCGTGAGCAGGAACATGAGCGCAAAGCCAGCTGCAGCATATCACGAACAACAACAAACCAGCGCTAGGTTAGCATCTCCACACCCAACACCCGCACAACCGCCAGAGAGACACGACAGTACTGCATGGGTACGTACCGAGCGTGATGCCCGTGACAAACTGCCAGTGCTTGAGCGCGTAGACCTGTTCCCAGAGCAGCGCGACGAAGAAGAGCGGCGCGAGCATGTCGACGAGCAGGCGGGTGCCGCTCTCCGTGGTCAGCGGCACGTCCTCCTCGAGACACGCCATCACGAGCGCGTGGAAACGCCACTGGCCAACGAGCAGCGCCGCGAGCACGAAGCCCAGCAGCGCGAGCAGCTGCAGAAAGTCGCGCTCGCCCTCCATCTCGTGGCGCACGGCGTCCGCGTCGTCGGCGCTCGAGAGCTCCACGAACGTGTGGCCGTGCGTGAGCTCGACGACGCATACTTCGTACAGCACGACGCCTGCAAACAACGAGAGCGCGGCGAGTCCGCTGCGGGAGAGCGTCTGCGAGGACGCCGTGAGCACTTTGCCCAGGAAGCCGTAGGCGATCCACACGGGCGTGAGTGCCAGCAGCGCCAGCGCCACGCCGCCAGCCTTCCAGGACGAGATACGCGGACGCGGAGGGGGCGACACTGGTGGCGCTTGCACATCGGCGTCCGGCGTCTTCGGGTCGGCCATCTTGAGAGACAGGTGGGAGTGTCGGCGAATGAGGAGCTCATTTTGGCATCAGAGTAAAGTGCCGATCGATTACATTAGGACTCGAAATAGTTGCACAGAATGCAATCATGTACATTAGGTCTGGAAATAGCTCCACGATCCTCCCATTTCTCCTAACAACACCAGTTGAAAATGACAGAAGCCAGCAGCACTGCACCACGAAGAGAGTCGCGCGCGCCGCCTCGTGCGTGGTGGCTTCAGATTCTGCCAGAGCCGCCAATCGTGTATTGCAGGTGCAGCGCCTGGTTGTCTCTCTAGTTTGCGGCTTGCGGAGCTCTTTCAAAGGTGGCGAGGAGGCGACTTTCTGGTTGGCGCTGTCCAATCCTTGGTGAGAAATCCCCAGTGTGAGTCAGAACCCGAAGGATTCATGCAGGCAGCAAGGTGTTTCTATTGGTTCTAGTTGCAGTCGAATGAATGGAGGACGCTATGTGTGAAATGCAAACACTAATGGTCGGGGGAGATTTTCACTCAGTAGACGCTTTGCTTCACGGTCGTGGCCACACTTGGCGAGTTCTTCACTGATGCCGTGGTGGTTACAGTTGGAGTTGGGTACGATGATGGAGTCTTGGTGGTTGGAGTAGGAGTCGAGTACGATGAAGGAGCCTTGGTGGTTGGAGTTGGCTTCGGTGTCTTGGTTGTTGGAGTCTCAGTCGTTGGAGACGGGTAAGATGGCGTCTTCGTCAGTGGAGCGACTGTCGTTGGCTCTGGCGTGGCGGTGGTTGGCTCTGGGGTGGCGACTGGCGCGACTGTCGTTGACTGTGTAGTTACAGCATATGTTGGAATCGGAGTCGGAGTGGTTGTCGGAGCTGTCGTCGGTGACACTTTCACACTCACACTCACCACCTGGCTTCAATCAAGAACATACTTGTCGCCTGATGGAGCACAAGCTGGCTCTGTTCGCGCTCGAGGTCGAGGCGCAGCACCAGTCGGATTTGGCCAAGCAGCGGCAATTGCACGACGCCATCACTTGCAAATCTCGACCCAGTGCAGAAACTCCAGCACCGCCACCAGTGAGATCAGTGGGGACAACAACAAT
The DNA here is from genome assembly GCA_023333815.1 of Globisporangium recalcitrans. Taxonomy (NCBI): domain Eukaryota; phylum Oomycota; class Peronosporomycetes; order Pythiales; family Pythiaceae; genus Globisporangium; species Globisporangium recalcitrans. The sequence goes on along the minus strand of JAASFO010000878.1, from coordinate 4,193 downwards.
AGCAGCAACTGGACCAGAGCAAGAGACGAAGGAGCGGCCGAGCTCAGGCTCGGGACGACTGCGGCGCACTCTCACAGCGTCACTCTTTGTAACGAAGCAAGTGGTTGAGGCAAGCGCTCACGCACAAACAAGGATCTACGGGCACTGCGGCGTCGAACGCTTGATCGCTGCATTTGATAGGAGCAGGCAGTCTCTTTGCGCGTATAGTGGACACGTGACTCTCCGAAATTTGAACTGCTCTTATACGAATACAACCCGTTTCTGTCAAATTCGAGAGAAAGTGAGGGTGATGAGCTTGCAGGTCTTTCGACGAGTTGTTCAGCAAATATTTACAAAAGCAGGACATCTCTCATTTCCACCAATCACGATGCTTCAGATCCCATTATCAGCCAATAGAGAGCAGATCTGTCGTGCGTCGAAAAGGTCCAATATCGTGATGAGTCTGCAAAAGCAGAATAATGATGCGTCGTTCTTTTGACTCCTTCTCATCGCTCGCCACTAAGAAAGCCTCCAATGCTTTTGTCAGACGACACCCATATTGCGATCAGCGGAGAGACAGACAGCCACGAGTCAGCCGTCGACCCTTGATGGCCATGCGTTCGCTGGTGCTCCTGCTTCAGCTGGTGCTGGTCGTCCGCACTGCGCTTGCGGTGGCGCAAACGCGCTGCGAGACGCTGGATGTGGCCGCCCCCGAGCGCGTGACGCTCTTCCAGTCCAAGCAGAACGCGAGCGAGGCTGTGATCCTGCACCCGGACTGCACGTTCAAGAGCGTGCCGACCACTCTGGACGTCGACGGCACCGTCGAGCTTTATGCGAACGCGTCCGGGATCGCGGACGTCGTGAGCTACCCGTCCTGCGGGCGAATGTGCGTGACACGCCCTTATAGATGAATGGATGGAGTTGGTTTGTGCACTCACACTAACCTGACTGGTATTGCTCGACTGTGCGTGTGTCGGTCGTGTGTAGATACTTGGACTCGAATCCGATCGAGCACGCAGACCTCTCGGCCGACACGGCTACCTTCCATGTGTGCGTTTGCTACCTCAGAGTATATTGGGATGCCGGTGCTACTTGGGTGCTTCAGAGCCTGACTGTTGCTGCTGATGTAATGTCTCTATTGCCGTAGGATTCTCGCGTGGTGCGAACTCACAAGTCTGGACAACATCACGATTGGACCGAACGTGAATGAGCTGTGAGTGCTTGCATGACGTTACTACTCTCTCTCTCTATTTCTATGTGAACCAGACTCTGAGGACTGACACATGATCGTATTCTGAAAATGGTGCATTGGTGACACCCAGTGACTTTGACGGCAACGACCTGACTGCCGTCCTCGCGGAGAAAATCCCCGCCTCAGTGCGCTACCTGTACGCCTCAGTCTCTTGTTATCACTTTCGGTATCTACATGCATGTGTATCCGTGTTTTGCTTCTTAGCCGATCGAAACTCCTTTGTGTTTGCTTGGCATATGCTGGATGCTGCAGCTACTTATCGAATGGTAACCACGAGTCGATGGACGGCATCGAGATCCCAGACACCGTCGAGAACCTGTACGTTCGTTGGCTTATGGCTGCGTCAACAGAATAATCTGCTGTTCTCATTCTCATTCTGCGCCTCGCATTGATGTGAATCTACTATGATACTATGCCTCGCTGCTGTCTAGGTACCTGGGGAACAACTTGCTGACAAACCTCAATTTCGCGCTCCCAAGCAACATCGTTCAGCTGTACGCATGCCTAACTCTGAGCGTTACTACCAATTGGTTCTGAGTGACAATGTTCGAGTAGTGATCCGTGTGTGTGTTGTTTATTTGATGGTGTGATGATTGTGCGACGCAGGGTCGTCGACGTGAACAAAATCTCAAAGCTCGAGAACCTCGTGCTCCCCGACTCGCTCGCGACGCTGTGAGTAGTACTGCAGCAGAGGCGTTGGTGGTGCTGACTGCTGCTAGTAAATGGTTGTTGATGCTGACCAGTTGCCTCCACTGCGCACACAAACGCTAACTATGCGCAGCTCCTGTTCGAATTGCGGCATCACGTCCATCCGAGGCGTCAAGTTCCCCATCGCGCTCTCGGAGCTGTAAGCGAACTCCCACCACCAATTGCCTCGATGCATCATCATGCATCAATGACCCTCACCAAATATTGTATATGTACACTGCACGGTGCTGACTGCGGCGTGCTGTAGGTACTTGGACGGGAACCGCATCGCAGACTTTGAGATCCGCGAGTCCGACCGCGTCGTGTTTGAGAAACTCAGCGACTTTACCGCGGTGGTTCAGCAAACGACATGCACGGACGACAGCGCGACGAAGCTCTCGCTTCAAGATGGGATCGAGATCTGCGTTATCTCAGGTAACCAGTCGTTGTTGTTGTTTGCGAAGACTCTTGTCGACTTCAGTACCCCACCCATAGTGGAAGCAAAAGCTCGCCATTTGATGGTGTATGTGCTTGTGTGCAGACGACCATTTCAACCGAAAGTACCCCGATCTCTTTGACACACGCAGCAGCAGCAGCAACACACCTGCACCAGCGAATAGCTCAGCGGGAGGAAATGGCTCAGGTACGATCGAACAAGTACTTTTTTGTCGACAACGACTGAGTGGACGCACGCTGAGATCTGACTGCCAACTTCTTGTGGCTGTTGTACTTACTTGGCTAGACAACACGACGTTGATCACTGTTGTGGTCTGTGTGGGAGCCATTCTGCTACTGGCGATCGCTTTCGCGTGCTACCGCGTCTTCTTCAGCACTGGGGGGAGCCGATCGTCCCGAAGACGTGGTGGCAGAGGCAAGAAACGGTTCTCGCTCCAGTCCACGTCGAGCCACCTCTTCCAGTCGAACGAGGAGAACTCGAGCGAGGGGTTCGCAAGAGAATACCTGAGCAACGACGTGCGCAACGACGAGCGGCTGATCGCGTCGCGGATCGCGCAGTCCGAGATCCTCGTGGTCGACCGCATCGCCACGGGGGGCTTTGGCGTCATCCACCTGGCGACCTACCGCGGACGCGAGGTCGCGGTGAAGCAGGTGCTGCCAGAGAAGTCCAAGAACCTGAAGGTCGTCAAGAGCTTCATGGACGAGATCCGTCTGTGTGCGAGTCTGGAGCACCCAAAGATCGTCGAGTTTGTCGGCGTCGCGTGGAGCACGCTGCTCGACGTCGCAGTGATCATCGAGTACATGTGCGCCGGCGACCTCTCGAGTATCCTGCACAGCCATTGCGAAGCCAACCCTGACGAGTGGCTGGAGCCCTCGCAGTACCTGAAGAGCAAGAACCTGCTCGCGCTCGACATCGCGGAGGCGCTCGTGTACCTGCACTCGTTCTCGAGTCCGATCATCCACCGCGACCTCAAGGCAAAGAACGTGCTGGTGAACGGAACTGGGGACGCCAAGCTGAGCGACTTTGGTATCAGCCGCGAGGTGAGTCTGGAAGAGACGATGACCGCGGATGTGGGCACAGTCGCGTGGATCGCCCCCGAGGTGCTCCAGGGCGAGCGGTATACGGAGAAAGCCGACATCTACTCGTTCGGTGTGCTCCTGGTCGAGCTCGACACGTGCCAGCACCCGTACGCCCAGTATATAAATGAAGACAGCGCTGCTCCTGGTGAACGTCCGACGAACGCGCGCATCGCCATGAGGGTGAGTGCGGGCGAACTGGTGCCGCCGCTGTCAAGGGAGTGCCCCGAGAGCGTGCGCAGACTGGCGCTCCAGTGCCTGAGCTTCCACGCCGCGGACCGCCCGTCCGCTGTCGAGATCCACTACGCGCTGCGAAATCTGGCGTTGTAGAAATCCTGGTGATAGCGTGGTAGGATGCTCAAGAAGCACTCCGCAGAAATCTTCATCGGAGAATGCGCCTTCATTGACACTCTCTCTCACTTCGTGGATAACGCGATCATCTTTGATAACAAAGAGCAAAAGCAAGCAAAGCGAAGATGGCGGACGAGAACCAGGAAGCGCTCGCTTCGTACGTCTCTACAAACTGCCCGCAGCACTTACGCACATGCGCAAACGTACGAGAGTGCGCGTGTACGCGGTCTCATGTCATGTGTCCTCTTCCTGTTTATGCTTCTTCTTTTTGCGGCTTGCGCAGATTCATGAACATCACCGGAGCGGAATCGGCAAGCGCGTTGCAATTCTTGGAGGTGCGTGAGCTCGTCCTGAGATGGCTATATCCGCACGATGATGGCAGAGCCAACAT